>JALPQD010000206.1:0-235000 GCA_023101885.1 Typhlomys cinereus
GCATACACAACACACACACACCACAACACACACACACACACACCACACGGTGTGTGTGCAGATATCTCTGCACATATCACATTGGATCTCTCATCTGGGTTTCATTCAATCTTCTTAGTGCATGTCTTTCCATTGAGGGCTAATTCTATAGCAATTCTCAGAGAGGAAAAACAAACTACCCTAACAGCAACACCACCAAAAGAAACCAGTCTTAGAGATGTAAAAACAAGCAATTGAAGTCTATTACTAAATTACTTATTCCCAGAGAAAGAAAGAGAAAAATTATGTTGTTAAATCTATGGAGTTAAAATTAGTAATGCTGAAAGTAAAATAATAAAAGAACTAAATAAAGGAAGAAGTGGAAAATAAAAAGAAAAACTTAAATAAAAGAGGATGAAGGAAAATCAAGAGTGTGAGAATTATGAATGATCAAGGGATAAAATCCATTACAAAATTTAAAAAATAGATCATAATCCCATGATGGTATTAATATAAGTATTTTCTGGTAGCAAAAGGTTTTTGCTTCCTGATTGTCATATTATTTTATCTTTTTAAGGAATATAAAAGAACACTTTAAATGAATGTTTCGTTGATTGAAATGAAATTCAGATTCAGACACCATATAATCCTTCAGTGAGGAAGATTGCTCAGCATTTTTTTTAATTCGGAGTATGTCTTTTGTGCATCAGAGGGCACTGTGTGGCCTGCAGAGGCCCAAGGGTGACTTTGGAAATCATCCCGGATTGTTTCTACCTCCTATTTGCTTTGCTCTGGAGTTTCTCAGGCTTTGCCTTCCAGAACAAGAAATATAGACTGTCGCCATATCTGTTGGCGTTTTGTCATGGGTTCTGGAATCTGAACTCAGGACCTTTTGCTTGCCCATGAGCTATCTCTCCAGCTCTGCTGAGCACGTGTGTGTGTGTGTGTGTGTGTGTGTGTGTGTGTGTAGATGTAAGTGAAGAGTGGATGTATGTGTGTGAGTACAGGCATGCATGTGCAACAACACACAAACAGAGGTCAGAGAAACTTTCAAGTGTTTTTTCTTACCGTTCCACTGTGTGCGAGACCCCATCTCTCCACCACTGCGCCATAAGCCAGGCTGACTGGCTCGTGAACTTCTGGAGATTCTTGAGTTTCCATCTCCCATTTCCTGTAGTCCAGCAGGGATTACGGCCATGGCATCCAGCATCTATCAACCTTCTTTAAAATAAATGAACAGTGACGTACTAACATGAATCTTGAAAGTCATGATTACATTTCAGGTTTTAAAAAAAATGTACCGAAACAAGGGGAACTCTCCTTCGTGGCCACTTCTGGCTCCTTCCGTCCTGTTTGCTTTAGGAGCCTCAGAGTGGCCACTCGTGTTAAGTTGGTACAATGGAGCTTCTGGCTTCATTTTTCTCTCTAAGTGGAGATTTCGGAGCCACAGCCTTGAAAGCCCTTCTCTTCCACACTCGTTCTCTTTCTGAGTCCTAACAATCACATTCAATTTCATCTCAGAGTCCCTGTGTCTTTAGTTTGTCCTGTTACTTTCTCAGAAGTCCTGTCTCTTTAAGATGTTTCCATTCTTGCCAGCATGTCAGTCGCAGTTTTCATCCCCCTTTGTGGCGAAGTTTTGCTGAGTTATTTTCCTTTACCACTGATTTATTCTTTATTATGTCTTCCCCTATCATTTACACCCTTCCTTCTTAGAGCCCATTTGACTCTCTTGATGGTATGTACCACTCGTCCCATACAGGAAGACTCTTCCTTATTGGCAGAGTTTTGTCTGCAGAAGGCTTGTGGACTGTCTTTCTAGGTGGAAGAAATTCTCTTCTGAAGCACGAGGCTGAGAGTTGCTTGCTTTTTAATTTCCAGCGATCCAAGGCTGTGCCGTCCATCTGCACCATGGGTTTTCCCTCCTTTACCTCATCTAGTTTTATAAGTCACTCCTTGCAAATATCACTCTTCCCTTCTTTCTTGAGGGAACTTGGGGCCCAAGTGTCTCAGGAAAGCCCTCAATGACTCCTCAGTGAGCCAAGCAAGGGGTTGCTGTGCACAGCTGGACCCTGGTAGTTTTACCCAAGGTCACCGGAATCCTCTTTTCGCGTTGTTGTGTAATTGGCATTGTATTTTCACGTCGTATCACTAGAGCTCTCTGTTTTCTCTAATTTCATTGTAAATAACCCTTTTGTTTCAATTTCCCAGCTTTCTGTTGCTTTTTGGTGCTTCCTTACATTTTAAAATGTTGAATTCCTTTTCTCTTCCTGTTCCTCAATCCAGCATTGCCTCTTAAATGCAATTGTCTTATGATAGGCATGGTAGTATATGGCTATGATCCATCAACCCGGGGAAGCCCAAGCTGTACCTTTCAGGCCAGGCTAAAGTATAGAATGAGATCCTGCCTCAAAAACAGGCAAACAAATAAAAGCAAGTTATTCTATTTACTAAGCCAGGACATAGACTATTTTTGTTGTCAAGTAATTTTTTTTAAAAACCTACAAAGTTGATAAGATTTGTTCTTGCAAAGTTATAACCCACTGATTAGATCATCTTGAGGAATACCAGATTTGTCGTAATGAAACTGTTGCATGCACAGAAATTTCATTCCTACCCAAGCCCCTTCCTTTTGATGAAAACATTCTGGGATTTCATCAGCTGTGACCACATTGCCAGCAACCTTTTGAGTGAGATGAAGTGATGGAATAAAGATAGCCTGTAAACAAAAATTTAAGTGGATGCACAAGGAAATAGGTGTGCAATCATAAGGAAGCTGGCATCAAAGCAAGCTAGACAGCTGCTGAGTGTATTTGAGTGTATTTTCTGGTACTCTGAGACACCACTCAAACTCAAGTAACTTAAGGGGAAAAGGATGATTTATTCAGTTTATGGTTCCAGAGGGGAGATGCCATCCTTTATAGCTGAAAAGGCATGATTGGCTGACAGAAACTGGAGGAGGCTTAGGTCACTCCATCATGGAGGCTGCGAGAACTCATCGCAGCTGCAAGAGCAGACCAACTAACTGAAGCCAAGCAGGTTAACCTACGTCAAGGCCCACTTCCCATGACATGTCTCCCTCCAGCGCGGCTCCGTCTCCTAAAGGTGCTGTGATTTCCCCAAACATTGACAACAGCTAAGGATTCAAATACAAATCACTTTCAAACCATGACAGTTAGTTATCTGTCAATAGTAACCAATTTCACTGAAATGTTTCATAAAATAATAAAGACCCTGGCAAACAGGCAAGAAAGACAGAAGGCCACAGCTACTGTTGCTATTGCCAACTAAACTATAGAGTGCGGTATAACTTTGTTACTCTGATTGGTGGTCATCATAACTGTGGTGGTCCGGATGTAAAATGTCCCCCATCTGACTGTGTTTGAGTGCTTGATCCTGAGCTGGTGGCAGATGGAGGCTGCGAGAACTCATCGCAATTGCAAGAGCAGACCTGAGCTGGTGGCACTGTTTGTGAAGATTACAGAATCTATAGGAGGTGGAGCCTTGCTAGAAGATGTTATGTCACTGGGGACAGGCCTTGAAGCTTTATAGCCTACCTCTACTTTCTGTTCTTTCTTTGCTTCCTGAGTGAGTATGCAACGTGACTAGGGCACTTCTTCACGCCTTCCTCAGCTGCTATACCCCATGGCACACCGTGGTGATGGACCCTGTGTCTCTGAAGCTGTAAAGCAGATGTTTTCCTCCTTAAGTTGTTGTCTTCGGATATTTTATCACAACATCAGTTTCTGCCCTGACCATTCCACTGCTCGATGTCCTCTGTGCTCCAGCAATCATTCTTAGTTCTTTGAATCAGACAAGCTGTTGCTCAGCTCAGGAGCTTTACCAATGTTATTGTATCCCCTCCCTGCCATGCTACTTACTGTCATTTCCTTTCATGCACCTGTCAGCTTCCATTATTGTCATAGATGTTTCCTCTTCAATGAAGCTTGCCTTCAGAGGTCCACAGAGCACATTTACCTTGTTAGCTTGTCTTAATTACACCCTTCTCCTTCAATTGGCTACAAGTTTCAAAGCAATGATCACCTCTTGGTTCCATTTCTATATATATATATATATATATATATATATATATATATACGGTCTACAATATTTAATTTGAACTCATCTGTTTGTTTTCAGTTATTTCTAGGGAACTCTAAGGTTTCAAAATACTATAATAAGTTACAAGTGTTCATGGCTAAAGCAAAGATCAAAGAGAGACCAGAGACTATAGAGAATAGGTGGAAATAGTCACCTAACCCCATGCTAAATAATAACTGAATCATCTATCTTTGCCATATCACAATAATAACATAACATAAAGTCTTACACTAGCTGAACATTAATTAGTATGAGTTTAACCCCCTTTCCCATCTCTAGAAATCATCTGTGATCCAACTATTGCACCAGCATAGATCGATGCTAGCTAGTTGTTCTGAAATTTGTACTTGATTTAGTAGTTTCAGGTTCTCCTTGTCTTTTCTTTTTCCCCTCTCTGGGCCTGAAACCAAATATAAGAAAGCTATGATTAAAGAATGGCCTAGAAGAGGCTCACTATCTCCTCCCCGGCTCCCCACAGCGCATTTCTTGTGGGACAACATTGTTACCTGTGTGGATAGGGCTTCTGCTACTGTAGCACACTGAGCCCTGAGCTTTCCAACTTGCATGGCTCTGTTTCCTCTAGCTGAATAACTTTTCTAGTTCCCTTTTTAATTACAATTACCAGACCAGCAATGGTGTGTCCTTCCCTCTACCACTTTTGAAAGACTTTCTTTCAGGGTGTGCACTATACTGTAAGCTTCTTTCCCTCACATAATTTCTTCTACCCATTCTTTGCTACTTACTTCTCAGAAGACACTCCAGCTGGAAAAGGCAGTCAGGATGTCACCAGCCCAGTTGTGGTCACCTATCTGAAGATGAAACTGTCTGTAACGATCCCTCGCTCAGTTGCAGCATATGGCATGCATGATAAAAGACTTAAACAATAACCCATTACTTAAAATGAATTCTAATTCCCATGACTCATGGGATCTTTTCTTACTAAAGTGAATAGTGGAAAACCCCAGTACAGAGGTAGATGTGCTGGAGAGGAGCTAAGGAAATGGTTGTAGATGAGATGAGGCTGGAGAGGTTCAGCACTGATGGGAAGGAGAAAAAGAGGAGAGGAGATAGGACAGTGAGTTTTTTCTAGATAAATGTCATAGGTTGCACAACCAGGTCCCAGAAATAATCAAAATTGTTGAAATATAACGTTTGAGTAACAATTCCCATAGAAAGATGGCGGAGAAGGATAAAGGTGTATCAAGCAAGGATTGGGGCGAATGCACTTAGCCTTCTCAAATCTTGCTCCTGACTTTGACTAATAGCCTTTAATGTGTCATTTGCATTCTAAACTACCAGCCTGTGTTTCCCAATTATGACCAGCAAAAAGCTGAAGTCCAAAACCCATGATTTCTTTCTTCAATGCAGTTAGTAGCTAGAATAGTGAAAATTATTTGTTTCAAGTGAACATGTGAGATAATTAACAACTGTTACTCTGATATCTTTAGAGCACTAGAGTCATATTGTTAACTTATGAGTGGAATGCACTATAAATTTCATATGCATGAAGTCTGATGTGTTCATATTATCATATATGTAATCTTAAAGTTGCTTGTTTAGCCATTTATTTCAAATTCACTTATTAGTGCAGATTTTTGTTTGAAATGAAATATATAAATGAGTAAATATAGCATATGCCTATTTTTCCAGTTTGTATTAATGGTAAGCATGAGAAAATGGTATAGTTTTCAAACTGAGTCTGTGATTTTCAGAAAACTAGATTTTTTTAAAAAAAATGAACATCTTTTGTATTTTGATTTCTTGGGTTGTTGTCTACATAACTTTGGAGCATGAGTAGTGACACAGGATCAGGATCCCCTGGGGCTTCTTTGAAGCAGAGTTCACCTCAAGTCTCCACAGCAAGTGATGGAGTACTGGGGTACATCTCAGGTTTGAAGGTGAATAAGAGGTTCTAAGAGTGACTGGAGACACACAGTTCATTCATTGCATGTAAAATGGGTCCAGCATCCCTGCTCTATAAAGTCAGAAGATGGTGCTCAAATCCATGACGGGGAAGGGTGGAACTGTAGGAAGATCAAGGAAGATCTTATTTGCCTTTGCAAATAAGAATTTCTGTGATGTTGCTAGGATCTGGAAGATGGAAGCCATTACCTTATTTTCAAACCTTAATACCATTATGCATGGAAAGAGAGGACTATTACATTATACCTAACTTAAGTAGAGTAACAGAAAAAAAGAGACAGAAAGGGTCACCTGGAGAGGAAAACACACTCTGTGAAGACAGAACTCCATTACAATAAATGTGCCATTCTGCCTGACCTCAGAGATGGTGTTTTCAGAGTACTTAGATGTTCTGATTTGTGTGTAACCAGTTTTGGTTATATGATCAGCTGATTTATTTTTGATTTTGAAAAGATATGATGGATGAAACTTACTTTTAGTTAAATTTACATATGTAGGTTTTGGCTAAGAAGACAATGAGACTCTGTGTGTGTGTGTGTGTGTGTGTGTGTGTGTGTGTGTGTGTGTAGGGGTGATATTTCCAGAAGAAAAATAAAGTGGACAAAAGGGCAGGGATGGGGCCATGCGATTCATGTATACACTTGCATGAAGTTGTTTGTAGAAGAAACAGGATGTATGTGGAAGCGAGAGGGCAGAAGCTCTTTGGTGTGGTTTTGGGAGTTCGGCCCAGAAGGATGACCTGAAAGAGGCAGAGAGGTGAGAGCAAAAGTCTGGGAACTTCCAGAACAGTCGAAATGAGGCCTGAGATGGTCGGTGCTCAGAAAAGGGTAGTGCTCATGAGACAACAGAGTAAGAGGTACCTGCAAGGGGTGTCTGGTGTCTCAGAAAAAGAATCATAGGCACAGAATGGAAGACTGGAGTGAAAATGCCTTCAAATATTCTCAGCTGAGTAGGTCAGAAGGGCTCTGGTGCCCTTGCTGGAGGGAGCACAGAAGGTGGAGAGGACTCCGTGTGAAACAGAATGAAGGAAAAGGAGGAAGGCTGTGTCCAGGCTCTATTGAATTTGGTGTGATTATTGAGTGTCTAAGTAGAAATACTAAGAGGCCTTAAAATGGGGATGTCCGTGAGGGTCAGGACAGAAGTGAAGTGCTGAAAGTCATCACATCGATCCAGACAGATAAAGTAGATGAGATCTCCGCATGAAAACAGAGACGTAAGTTCTGCCTCTACGAATTGGGAATTGGTGCTACATGAGTTTTTTTATGTAGTTATTTTTGGCAGCCAGTCCTACATTTCACTCAATTGATGGTAACATTAAGATTGGGGAAAACATATTTCCTGTTTTTCTATAGATTTTCCATTATTTCTCTAGTCAAATTTATCCATTACCACCCGGAGTCTATATCTGTTTTAATGATGAACCTACCTCTAGCCAACATTAACAAAGAGTCTCGTCAGGCTGCAGATTTTTTAAATGACATAAACACAGCCCATCCCCCACTCCCTGTACCTTAATTTCCATTCTGAGCTTTCTGACAATGGACAGCACTGTGGTGGGAGAGGAGAAGGCAGTGGGTGCAGATAGATCTTTTCTAAAGATCAGCAATTCTCCATGCTTTTATCCCAGGAAAAGATTACATTTAACACCCAGGGGTCTCTGCTGCCTCAGATCCTTTTCAGAACGAGTGGCTGTGGCATTGCAGATAGTTTGGGGGTGTCCTTTCATATTTTACAGTATTAAACATACCCTAGTGAGCCACGAATCAGCGATTTATCTAAGAATAAATCATATCTCTAATAAGGGGCCACTTCTTTTAAAATTGGACTGCGTATTATATTAAACAGACAGACTTTCTCCAAAATACAAAATGTGTCAGCTAGCTGTAACTTAAAGTTCCTCTTTCTTTAGGAAAAAAGCTATTTCTCTTCAATGGTACAAAACGAAGAGATCTGTTGAATTTTGCTCGCTATTGTAGTGTTTTGTTTACTCTCAGTGATTGAGAAAGTCACAGTTTTTCTCAAGAGTTTTTTTTTTCTTCAGTATCTAGGCTGTACATCAGAGATGGGAAAGGAAGGAAGAAAAGGAGAGAGGGAGGGAAGGAGGGAAGGATAAAGGGAGGGAGGGAGGGAAAGAGAAAGAGAGGGAGGGAAGGAGGAGGGAGGAAAAAGAGAGGAGAGAAGGAAGAAAGAGAAAGAGGATAGAGAAAAAGGAAGTGGGAAAGTCACAGTTTTTCTCAAGAGTTTTTTTTTTTCAGTATCTAGGCTGTACATCAGAGATGGGAAAGGAAGGAAGAAAAGGAGAGAGGGAGGGAAGGAGGGAAGGAAGGAGGGAAGAAGAGAGAAAGGGAAGGAGGAAGGAAGAGAGGGAAGGAAGGAAGGAGGGAGAAAGGGAGACAGAGGAGGGGGAAAAGAGAGAGAGAAGGAAGAAAGGGAAAGAGGATAGGAGAAAAAGGAAGTGTACTTAGGAGCTAAGCTAGGCAGAGAAGAAACAGGAAGACAGAGTCCATGTCTGACCTGATTGGTTTGATACCAATAGCATATTAGGAATCATTTCAGAGTTTGGAGCTGTCTCATTTGCCATGGACGCCCTGGTACTTAGCATTGAGCACCTGGTGGGTGCTTAGCATCTATCTAATGAATAAATTTATAAGGAATGGTAAAATGTTGTAACTATTTGTTAAAGTATTCGCATCACGATATGCCAAAGATTCAATATTTCCACTTAGTATTAATCTAGAAACAGCTATGAAGAAAAGATTTTAAACATAAAATGCATCTACTTTTCTTTAACCCATGGCATAAGGTTATTTCTAAACATTTACATCTCTGATGGAAGACATTGTTATGTTCAGTCTAAATTTGCTTTAATTAATGGAATAATAGATTTCAATGATGGGCAATAACAGGAAGGGTGTGGTTGTGGGCAGAAAAGAACCTGATTTATTCAAAGCACTGTAATCTGTTTTAGAGATCTGGCTACCCATAAAAATCAATAAACGGATTTATTTCATACAGATGCATTATTTGAACAACCGGAGACAGATAAAGACATGGAGGTGAACCTGTTTCTGTTTCTAGCTATATATGAACTGAAATACTCAAAAAAATTCCCTCTAGTTCAAAATACCTGGAAGTATTAGAAAAAAATCTTTAAATAAAACAGAGATTACGGGACTGAGAAGATGGCTCTGTTAGTAAAGTGCCTGACACACTCGCATGAGAATCCAAGCTTAGATCCCCAGAAGCCAAATAAAAAGCCAGGCATAGTGGTACAGGGTGGCCTGGAGCCCTAGCATTTCAAGATGAAGACAAGAGAATCCTAGGGGCTCGCCGTTGGGCAGGCAAGTCAACAGTGTTAGGTTCAGTGTGTGTAGCAGTTTGCCTACATGGTTGCTGATAAATGCATGACAGCTTAAGAAAACAAAGGGCTTTATTCTCTCTTACGATTGTTCAGTGGCAATTGTTTGTCCAGATTGGCAAGAAAGTTGCACACCAACACCAGGAACCAAAGAACTGGCCATACCATATAGTCACATAATCATTGAGAGAGGGACAATCCTTACTTGCCAGACCAGGACGTCTGGTCAAGTATACAGAAGGATGCTCACTTTCTCAGACAGTTCCCTCCATCTATATCACTTGTCTGGGGACTAGTCCCACCCACCATGGGCTGGGTCTTCCCTATCAATTAGATAATCTCCTGAAGGTTCATTCTGGACTTAACCCAACTACTAATTCTCTACAAATGTGCCCAGATGTGGAACCCTCAACCATCAAATTAACACCTGTACCTAACTATGACAGTGAAAGACTTTGTTTCAAAAAATAAAGATAGAGATCTGTTAAGGAAAGGCACCTGACATCAGCCTGAAGCCTATTCATAAAATACACACACACACACACACACACACACACACACACACATTCAGGCAAACCTGTACACACACTAACAGTAAACCTATGTGCAATTTTTAAAACATAAATTTAATCCATAGGCAGCCTGAGGGATACAGAAGAAAAATGCTTGAGGTTTAAAAAAAACAATAGGGGCTGGAGAGGTGGCTCAGGGTTTAAGCCTCTGCCTGGCAGGCGGAAGGTCCTGAGTTCGGATCCTAGACCCCACATATAGACACCAGGCAGAAGCAGGGGCGGCCTGAATTTCTGGTCCTGGTAGGGCGGAGCCTGTGAATCCCGGAGCAGAGTAAACAAGGAGGAGGTGGAGGTGGTCCATGGTGGTTCCCGAATTCGTCCGTGGTTCTACACGCACACACACATACATACACACACACGCACACACGCATACACACACAATTGAATAAATACTAAATAATAAAAAAACAATAATAGAATAATATTCCAGAAAAGTAAATGCATTGAGAACTAATGGCTATCCAGGAATATGTGCCTATTTTAGATAAATTGGACTTTCCCTTGTCAAGGGCTGATCCCAAGATTTAAGATTCATCTTAACTGAGGCCAGTACAAGTCACTCAGAGATTTCTACTGATACATGCTTCCAAGGAACAGAACTCAAGAAAGGACAAGTTGGAGAAGTAGAGAGGCAAAACTTTCCCTACAAAGGAAACTATAAACTATTTTTTCTTAGTTCTACCCAAAGAGGAAAGGATATGTCCTTGAGAATTATGCCCATGCATTGACCTTCTCATGGATGTGGGACCAAATTGATACTATAGATGTGAGTCAAAAACAAACTCACAAAAACCAGCCTCCCAAGTGCTTGGCTATAATCATGTGCCTGTAATTTTAAAAAAAGAAACTTATGAAAAGAATAATGAAAACAGGAGTGGTTCTTTAAAAACGCTAACAATATCAAAAACCTTAATAAAAGAAAGGACCCAAAATTAGAAATGAAAGAGAGGATAACAGTAGATCAGAGAAATCCCAGAAATTGTGAGGATATATTGCAACAATTTATGGTCTATTAAATAGAAAAAGAAATAGATGAATTTCTGAATGCGTACTCCCCACCAATGTTAAATCAGGATGATAATTTCAACCATAGCAAGCAATGAGATTGAAACAGTAATCAAAAATATCCCAACAAAGCAAAACCCAGACCCAGATCGATTCAGAGCAGAATTCTGTCAAACTTTTAGAGAAGATTTAACACTAGTACTTCTCAAATTATTTCATAAAAGTAATACATCTTGAAACCAAGTTGAAATAATTCCTCATAAAAATAGAATAAATGTAAAGTCACAGTTTAAAAATCATGAAGAAACACAGCATTGAATGTAACTTTCCTTCATTCATGAACGGAAGACATATCCAAAGAAGTTCGGATTTTTCAGTGTACACCAAACAGCAACTCCAACGACTAGAAAAAAGATAATTCAGGTAAAAATGGCAAATAGATTTAAATCAGAACTGAGTAGAGAAGTGATGAATTAGAAGATTAATATGAAAAATTATCCAGAATGTAGTGCAGAGAGACAAAGGACTGATTTGTAAATGCCAAATCAAAGGCCTAGAAGGACAGGACAGTTGGAAGGAAGAAGTGATATTCAAAGACATAATAAGTGAGAATCTTCCTGGTTTCATGAGAGGCAGGAATTATGGTTCTTAGAAATAAGTCCATGATGGGGCTGGAGAGGTGGCTCAGGGGTTAAGCCTCTGCTTTGCAGGCGGAAGGTCCTGAGTTCGGATCCTAGACCACGTATAGACGCTGGGCAGAAGAGGGGGCGGCCTGCGTTTCTGGTCCTGGTAGGGCGGAGCCTGTGAATCCCGGGGCAGAGTAAACAAGGAGGAGGTGGAGGTGGTCTATGGTGGTTCCCGAATTGGCCCGTGGTTGTACACACACACACATACATACACACACATACGTACACACATGCATACACACACTATTGAATAAATAAAAAAAAAAAGAAAGAAAGAAGTCCATGTTTATACATACCATTGTGAGAATACAAGATACCCAAATCTTTAGTGTAGCTGGACAGGAAAAAAAAGAAGCAGACAGACAGAACTTAGACTAGTTTGGAGTGCTTGAGGTGCTCAAAGTACACAATATGTTTATTCTATAATGAACCAAAGAATTATAGAAGAGGAAGGGCTTTCTCCTTTGAGAACTGGAAATTAGAAATGACAGTGTTGCTAAGCAGTTATGAGATTTTATCTGAATAGCTCCTACCAAGTTTTTCTTAAACAAATAGGTTAAAAATCACTCAGAAGTCCTTCTGTGTTTGAGGGAAATTAGACCTATAGTCATTATTGTCCAAAAACATACCAGATTTATAGATCTTAATTTGATTAAAACTTTGTCAGGTGCCTCACAGTCAGAATAATTTCAAGTCACAAAATCTTCATGTTCTATTATGTCAACTGGAGAGCGAAGAGCAAAGACTTCTTCTTTGGGTTTAATAAAAGCCTAGGAACCATGGGTAATGGAGTCATGAGCTGAGAATTGGAAAAAAAAAAACAAAAAAAAAACAGTCCTTAGAATCTGTGTGTCCTCTCCTGGGACGGCAGCACCAGCTTATGAGAATATTCCTGGCATATCTTCCCAAAACTTGGCAAAGAGGACTGAAGCCTCTCACAGACAGGTGAACTCTTTGGCTCTTAAAACTGAATTCATCAAAAAGAAGGTCCTGTCTTGTTTCTACAGCCAGAGACTAACCATTTCCTGAGTGACATGCCACCGGCCTATTGATCCTGACATTGCCATAAATAACTTAAGGATCTGAGTTCTGAAGAGTAGACAAAGGAAAAAAGATAACAGCGTATTTTAGTTAGATTTAGTGCACAGAGATGAAGAACCACCTGAAACTCCAAACAGGAAGTCCTGGTGAAATAAAACTTCTGGGTGAGGCAATACCATAACATAGAGAGAGAGAGAGAGAGAGAGGGAGGGAGAGAGAGAGAGAGAGAGAGAGAGAGAGAGAGAGAGAGAGAGAGAGAGAGAGAGAGAGAGAGAACACAATTAGAGAGCTTTAATTACAGTAGTCAAGTGAATTCCTAAAGGTATGACATGAAATAAATGAGTGAGATGAATTGAGGCGATAATTATTGAGATCTAAATTAGTAGTCCCGAAGATCAAGAAAAAAGAATATTTCATATACAACAACAGAAGGAAAGATAGGGTGCAGATTCAGAAGCCCCATATGTAAAACTAATATGAGTCCAAAAGAAGAAAAAAAGGCCACTTGGAAAAAAATTAAACGAATAATATCAATTGAAATAAAAAAAAACAGAGCTGGGATAGACAAGAAGTCACACACTGAATTCAAGATTGCAGGTTTCAGACAGGCTTTTAACAAAAAGGCATACTTAAACACATTCTAGGAAATGTCCCAAACTTCAAGGATGATAAAAGACTCTTGGAAACTTCCAAAAAGACCAAATTTCTTACAATGGGAAATAAACCCGAGCAGATCAGTCTGGAAGCCAAGGATAGTTATGTAATATATGTACATTGTGAGAAAAAAATGACTGTCACCTAGGGGTAATATCTCTAGTCAAGAATCACCCGCCACTTGACGCACAAGGAAAGTGTTTGCATAAATGTAAGAATTCAGAGGATACATTACCTATTGGGAGAATTTATCTCAGCTCCTTCTCCTACCCTGTGGATTCTTAGGTTGGGATCTCTCGAAAATGTTGCAGAGATTTTGGAACTTTTATTCATGCAAACGTTTAAATATTTGCCTTGTTTTCCATCCTCGATTTTTTTTAATTTTGTGTATTAAAAAAAGCATTTTCCAACTGTTATTTTTATTTGTTCTATTGACTTTGGTTTCCAGCATTTCTGTGTAGTTCTTCAATGTTGTTTGATTTAAGTGTAATTTGACAGATGTCTCCAATATAAAGCTGCTGATTTTACAGTTTAAATGAACATATATTTGCAGATTGCTCAAGGGTGGGTGAATGTCTTATTTCTCATTAAGCTTTCGCTCACTCGTTTTACTGCTGACTGGAGACTCTTGTCTGCATAGGCTGTTGCTGAAGAGCTCTAGTGGTGGTTTTCTATTTTCCTCACTGTTTTACATTTATTAGCTAAAAGTTTTCTATAAAGAAGAGTTGTCCTTCCTTCTCTATTTGTAGCAATACCAATGCAGCATTCGAAGGTATTATTTTTATCAATATGATATTTTTATCAATATGAATTCACTGATATTTATATTATTCTATGAGCTACAATATGCTTCAAGACTATCATCTTATTTCATTCAAATTATCCAATCTTTGACCACTAGGAGTTCTTCCACATTAGTTTTTTCTGTCCTTCTAAAAGAACTCCACTTTTTGTTTGTTTTAGCACTTCCTGAATTTTTGGCACAAGATAGTTATAGATTTTCTGCCCAACTCCCAGACTCAACTAGTTTTTTTTTTTTAAAGTATTGGTTCTTTTTATTAGAGAAGGGCATCATTTAGAGACCAAGATCCAGGCATTAGGTATACTTATTACTATTTGGATGTCTCTATAGATTAGTAAACCTATTACAAACATTTACATACAAATTTTATGTGAGGATAAGTTTCCATTTTTCTAAAGATATATATTTACATGCTTAAACATTATATGTATCATATATCTATTATATATTATATATAATATATATGTTCAGAAAACTTTCAGAAGTAATATCCTCTTGATGTTCAGAAAAGTTTTGAATATTAATGAAATACAAAGTCTAATCAATGTTAAAGATGTTTGATCTTGGATGGACAACAATATCACTCCAAATATTGCTAATCACCTTAATTTTTGGTTGTTTTGTTTATGTGGTACTTGGGATTGAATCTAGGCCCTCAGAATTGTTATACCAGCACTCTACCAGTGAGCTATCTCCCCCTCCTACTTTGTTTTTACATTGGAGACCCTGTCACAATATGCTGCTTAGGCAGATATTGAACTCACTCTGAAGCCCAGGAAGATCTGTAACTTGAAATCTTCCTACTTCAGCCTCCATACTAAATCAATTACAGGTCTGGATCACCAAGTCCAGTCAGTTGCATATTTTTATAGAAAAATAAAATATCTGAGAATGGCTAAAACTATTTTGCATTTGGTAATGTTCATCAAGTTGCCTCATATTATTAATGTAAAATAAAAAGGCAAATTATTGAAAGATAATTAGGACTTAGAAGTAGATCTTGACTTACGGAGGAGTTAACAAGAAAATAGTGAATTCTGACTTACTGGAAAAAGAATGGTCTCTAAAACGTGGTGCTGCTCTTCCATGTTTATCCTAGCACTATTTACAATAAAGTCAAATATGGAATCAATCTATTAGTGGATGATTGGATGCAAACACTGTGGTATGTTTACACAGTGGAATAATATTTAGCTATAAAAAGAATAAAAAATTTGTCATTTGCAACAACAGAGATGGAACTGAAGTTCTTTTTTAAACATTTTTTATTATTATTATTTCCGCTCTTACAAACTTAACAAGTACACTGGTCCCCTCCCTCCCTACACTTCACTGCTCCCCCCTCCCCTCCTCTTTCCCTCCACATCCCCTAGTGCCTCCCCCTCCCATCCCGGGAGCATCCTTTAATGTGCATGCCAAACACTCCTCTGGGTCCTACTCTCCGATGAGGTGCAAGGAACCAGGGGCATTTCCCAGAACCCTTTCCTATGTTCCCCTTAAGCTTAGGAACACTACTGTGACTGTGAGTCCCTAGCCTCCAAGGATCCTAGTACCTTTAGTCCATGCTAGACTTTGAAGGGTCAATAATGTGTTGGACGTTGCACGGTCATGCAAAGTCCTATTATGATTCCTTCAGCCCTACCTTGTGTGGAGTATTTTGCATATCATTACTCTTCCCATCCTTGTGTTCTTACAATCTTACCGCCCTCTCTTCTGCAAATTTCCCTGAGCTTCAGAATGGGGAGAGATTGGCTGGCCCAGTTCCAGGTGGTTGATAATAGAGTCTCTGAAGTTCTGAATTATGGTTTGTTGATTTTTTTTCGGTTTTGCTGCTCCTACAATGCCCTTGGCTCCATCCTGATGGGTTTTGGATGTCACTCCCTGGCCAGAGATAAAAACCTGTTAAATTAGAGTCTTGTTATAAGAATATATTCAAAAGTAGATGGAATAAAAAGTAGGAGACTGCCGTGAGAGAGGGATCAATCACCCATTTGCAAAATGGTTACTTTCTATCGGGCAGCTTATATGCCCTCCCCTTCTGGTGAGATCATACCCCATCAGTTGCAAATGATCAGGAAGAAAAGTCTGTGAACTTAACCAGATATCTCATTACTTACTTGCTCTTTGATGGTGGCCTATTTTCTCTGCTGTAACATGGTCCCCTCTCTCCTTGTTTCTGGTGGGGCCCTCCTTCCCCATCCTTCCTATTTATAATCTTTACAATTGCTGTAGGTATTACAGAGATTTGTCTTTGAGTGTCTCTAAGTAGGTTTGGTACTAGGATCCACCTATTAGGGAGTACATACAGCGCTTAAGTTTCCCTGTCTGGAATGATTCACTCAATATAATTGTTTCTAATTCCATCCATTTCCTGGCAAATTGCATTAATTCATCATTTTTGATAGCTGAGTAGTATTCCATTGTATAAATGTACCACATTTTCCTTATCCATTTGTCAACTATTGAACATTTGGGCTGATAACATGACTTTGCTATTGTAAACAGTGCTGCTATGAACATGGTCATGCTTGTGCTATCGAAGTGAATTTTTGCTGTCTGGGGGGTTATTCCCAAAAGTGGAATAGCAGGGTCATATGGAATTTCAATCTTTAACTTCTTTAAGAATCGCCAGACAGTTCGCCAGAGTGTTTGTATGAGCCTGCATTCCCACCAGCAATGTAGGAGAGTTCCCCTCTCTCCACATCCTCTCCAGCACTTGGTGTTGTTTGTGTTGTGGATTTTTGCCATCCTGACAGGGGTGAGATGATATGTCAGGGAAGTTTGGATTTGCATTTCCCTGATGGCTAAGGATGTGGAGCATTTTTTAAGATATTGGTTAGACATTTTAATTTCATCCTTGGTAAAGTTATCTTTAAGTTCCAAGGCCCATTTTTTAATTGGGCCATTTGTTTGTTGGTGTTTAGTTTTCTACGTTCTTTGTGCACTCTGGATAATAGAGCTCTGTCAGGTATGTGGGTTAGTGAAGATTTTCTCCCATACTGGGGTTGTCTTTGTGCTCAAGTTACAATCTCTTTATCTGAACAGAAGCTCTTAATTTAATGTTGAGTGTTGTTTATAGTGACTGTGCTATTGGATACTTTTAGGAACTGTTGGCCTAGCAATCAGCGAGAGGGAATGCCCTACCCTTTCAACTATGGTGTTTAGTCTCTGGCCTTATATCGAGGTTCTCGATCCATTTGAGAATTAATTGTTGTACAAGGTGACAAGTACAGGTCCAGTTTTAATCTTTGCATGTGGATATCCATTTTTTAAAGATGCTGTTCTTTTCCCATTGGATTTTTTGGGCCCTTTGTCAAAGGTAAAATGGCTGTAGTTGTGTGTGAGCTTTATCTGGGTCTTCAACCCTTATCTATTATCTGTGTGTCTATTTTGGAGCCAATATCAGGCTTTTTAAACTTTGGATTTGTAGTATAGACTAAGGTTTGGTATGGTACCTCCAGCAGTGTTTTTGTTACTCAGGATTGTCTTTGCTATCCTGGGTCTTTTGAACCTCCATATGAATTCTGAGATTGTTTGGTCAACTTCTTTAAAAAATTCTTTGGAATTTTAATTGGTATAGCATTGAATCTGTATATTGCCTTTGGTAGGATGGTCATTTTATGATATTGATTTTGCCAATCCAGGAACATAGGAGGTCTTTCCACCTTCTGGTGTCTTTTCAATTTCTTTCTTTAGGGTTTTATAGTTTTCATTATAAAGGTCTTACTTCCTTGGTTAGGTTTATACAAAGGTATTTCATTTTTTAGGGCTATAGTAAATGGGATTGTTTCTCTCAGGCTTTTTCACTTCTTTCATTCTGGGCATATAGGAAGGCCACTGATTTTTACAAATTACTTTGTATCCTGCCACCCTGCTGAAGTTCCGTATTAGTTCCAGGAGCTTCCTGGTGGAGTTTTTGGGATCACTCTGAGGTATAAACATGTCATCTGCAAATAGAGATAACTTGACTTCCTTGCTGATTTGAATCCCTTTTATGTCCCTTTCTTGTCTTATGGCTTCAGCTAAGTCTTCAAGTACAATATTGAATAGAAGTGGTGAGAGTGGACAGCCTTGTCTAGTTCCTGATCGAGGTGGGAATGCTTCAAGTTTTTCCCCATTGAGTATAATCCTTGCTGTTGGCTTGTTGTATGCAGCTTTTATTAGGTTCCTTCCATTCCAACCTTCTCTAAGGTTTTGATCATAAAGGGCTTTTGGATCTTGTCAAAAGCTTTTTCTGCATCTATCAAGAGTATCATGTGGTCTTGAACTTTGGACTGGTTTGTATGGTGAATTACATTCATTGATTTGCATATGTTGAACCAACCTTGTGTGCCTGGGATGAAGCCTACTTGATCCCCTGGATGATCTTTTGATTGTTTTTGAATCGATTTGCTAACACTTTGTTGAGAATCTTTGCATCTGTGTTCATCAGAGATTGGCCTATAGTTTTCTTTTNTCCAAGGGTGACTTCGGGAGATTTCCTGGGATTGCTCGCCGTCCGCTGCTTTACTGCTTTGCGCTAGAGGTGTCCAAGCACTAACTGCCAGGGTGAAGAATTGCAGCGCACCCGTCGAAGTTCCTCAGGCAGTTTTTTTTGTGGGGGTCTGGGGGATCTGACTCAAGTCCTTGTGCTTGTGCCAGCTTTAAACCCCCAATCGTGTCTCCATAGCCCGAACAGAAGGAACAAAACAAGAACTGAAGTCATGATGTGTTGTGCCTTCACTGCTCACACCAACTCCACTAACACAAACTCTCTTCCTTCCGAATTGGTAGGTCATATGAAGGAGACTTTTGAAGTAGGATCTTCAAAGAAAGAAAGAAACATACTTCTAAGCCTAAATGCACAGAAGAGTCCTCAGAATATCTAACATCTATCTATTCCACAGTCAAATCTATTTGTTTTTCTCTTAAAATCAACATTAAAAACACATCATAGATCATTTTATAAGTTTCTCACAGGCTTTACTGCTTTACTTTGGAATAGAATATTTCATTCATACTTTGGATTATAACAGTATTTCATGATTTAATAACCATAATTTCAAAAACATCACTCTTCTTGTGAATAAATCACATCTCAATAAGAATTCAAACCACTACTTGAAGTATCCCATTTGCAGATGAACTTTATGATAGATTAAGAATAAAACAGTAAATCTAAATGATCTATTTGGGGCAAAGCCAACATACAGTTAAAGAAAAATGAGGGTCGGGGACTTGAAAATTGGCTCAGGGGTTAAAGTGTTTGATGCATAAACAAAAAAGACCAGAGATTCCCCAGACCCCATATAAAATGTTGGGCGTGTGTGGCAACCTGCCTGTAATTCCAGCCTCAGAAAGGAATTCCCAGAGAAAGACAGCGATTAGACAAGCCCTGTAAGGTAGTTAAGCTCTGGGCTTAAGTAAAGACCCAGCCTCAAAACAGTAAAGTGGAAAGAACAATCAAAGATGAATCTTGATCTCAATCTTGGGCCTCTATATACATGGACACACAAGTGCCTGTGTAACGCATCCATACATGCAAAACATGTACACACACACACACACACATACACACAAATAAAGAAAATAAAATACTATAAAATGTAGAGATGAAATGGTGAAATGGTAAGGAAGAACTAATCTTCCCTGTATTTCCACTCTTGAACCATCTCTTCCCTTTTTTGTAACAATTGTGTGTGTGTGTGTAGATACATGTACACATGTGTGAATGTAAGTGTAAAGGTGAGTAATCAACCTCAAGTGTCATTTGTCGGGAACCAGTCCGCCCTTGTTTTTGAAGCTCACTGCTCATGCTAGGCTGGCAGGCCAGTGAACCCAGTGGTCTTCCTCCTCCACACTGAGACTACGATCATGTACTGCATCCTGGAACAAGACTCCAGGGATCAAATCAGGTTATCTTGTTTGCACTGCAAGTTCTCTGCAGACTGAGCTATATCACTTGTCCTCATTCTCTGTAATATTAAAAGAGAGCCCAAATACTTTTAATGATGACATGCATGAATCAGATCAGAAGCAAAAAATTAATAATAGTAATCACTAAGTTACTGCTATAATTAAGATTAACAAAACTCCAAATGGACAGAGTTAATCTGAGATTGAAGACAAAAACAGTTTAGATAAACTTACATCATCCAATTAATTATACACTGTGATGGTTAATTTCAGCTGTCAACTTGATACTTGAAAGGTAAGCTTCTATCCATACCAATGAAGATTTCTTTAATTAAATCATATTTCTGAGTAAGTCTATAAATTGTCTTAATTGCACAACTGATGTAGAAAGGACCAACACATGGTAGGCAGGACCATTCCTGGGTAGGTCTGATAGAGACAGAGAACGCTGGTAGCAGTACTGCAAGCTAGAAAGCAATACTGGCTCTTGGCCCCTTAGCACCTGATGCTACACTTTTCTAACCAGGATGGATTAGAAGCTGGAATTGGGAGCACTAGTAAAAAATTCCTGTTCCTCTAAATTGTTTAGCTAAGGTCTTTATGACAGCAATGAAGTTATGAAACAAAAACATTCACTGATAAGATTAAATAAGCAACTAAAATGAAAGTTCAATATCTACAAGAGCAAAAACCGCAGGCTATTTTACAAGGAGCGCTATAATTCTACTATACACACACATATGCAGCACTGCATGAGACTGTCAGAAAATAAGTCTGGGGAAAAAAAGAAAAACAGTAAAAGCAAAGTTTTGTTATGGAAAGAAATATCACATTTTTCTGCAAATATAAAAAATTTTAATCCCATAATCCACAATGAACAGAGATCATTTAATTTTGAAAATCTCTAGGAAATACTCCTATGGACCAGCACCACGAGGCACCAACACCACACAATGGTCCTCTAAATCAGGAAGGGCTTTGCTTCCAGATGACAAAGCACCATGGCTTGTCATCAGCATCTTTCCTTTACTAAGCTTCCTCAAAGCTCTTGGAACTAACCAACTTCTGAGGACCTGCTTAGCTTTGTATCTGACTGCTCTGCTTTCCATAAAGCTATGCAATGCTTACATTATTCTTGACTCAGATACTTATGCCATATACAATTTACTCACTCTAGAAAAGGAAGCTGCTCTGCAGAGAAAGAGGGTAGGAGACAAATTTGGGAAGACTGGATATCAAGCAACTGGACACTGAGTCCAACACAGAACAGAAAGCCTCAGAATGACTCATGCATGAGATGTTCCAGATATGTCGACTTTCCCTTTCTTCTCCAGCATTGTTTTTTTTCTTTAAAGGAATTTATTTGTTGAAATGTATGGAAATAATAATCACATTAATAATGCCTAAATGACTTAAATAATATAACCTCTACTCCTGAATATAAACAAACCCAACCTCAGAAGATATTCTTAAGAAGGTACTTGATCCTTGCAAACAGTGTGGATGGTTGTGTACAGGAAAAAAAACATTGTATTGTTTCTACCCTTCAGATTTTCAAAGACAAAAATGACTGAAATCACCATGCAAAAGGTAGTTCTATTTTTATATATCAAAAATCGACACAAGAAGGAAATTAAAAACACAATTCCATTTTAAGATCCACAAGAAGAAATGCTTTGGAGGCAAAAGACATAACTGAAAGCTATGAAATACTGTTGAAAGAAATTAACACAATGCAAATAAATGGAAAGAGTTAATAGTGCTTAAAAGTTCATATTAACCTCAGTAGTCTACTAATTCAATGAAATTACTATCTAACTCAAAATTCATTGGTATTGTCATTTTCTATTTCTATGCATACAATAAAAGTTAAATAACTTTGATACATATTCTAACATATATCTTTAAAGTAAAAATGTAGTAAAGCAGCAGTGGTATTGGCAAAGTAGAAGTTCTAAAACTGACACAGAATTTTAAAGAATTCCAATGTGCCAAAGCATTCTTGAAAAAGAACAAACTTGGAGGCTTTAACATTGATTTCAAAACCTGCTTAAGTAAAACTACAGTAATTAAAACAGTGGTACCTGCATAAAGATAGACAAATAGAGCAAGAGATCAAGTAAGAGCCACAAAATAAATCTCTATACATAAAAGAAATAATCTTTGACAGAGGTTGCACACCACAGGAGGAAAAGTATAGTCATGTTAACAAATGATGTAACTGAATCTTCACATGCCAAAGGATAAAGCAAGACCCTTACTTTACAACACACATAAATATAATTAAAGATGAAGAAAAGACCTAAAAGTAGCTCTAAAACAATAAAGTTCCCAGAAGAAATCAGACAGAGCTCAGATACATTTGTCACTGTGACAGGAATGTACTCCTGGCAGCAAAAGTGAAGACAGACAAAAGGACTGCGTCAAGCTAAGCACTTCTCCACAGCACGAACAACCAAAACAAACAAACAAACAAACAAACAAACAAACAAACAAACAAACAAACAAACAAAACACCCTCAAAGGCTACATATAGGACAGGAGAAAATATTTACAAGTTACATATCTGGTCATAGTCAGTATCTAGAGCTTAAGACTGGGGGTATAGCTCAGTAGAGTTCTTAATATGCACAAGGCCCTGGATTCGACGCCCCCTACTTTAGTACTGAAAACAAGTTTAATATAAAAATATAATCAGAATACATAAAGAATGCCTACAACTTAAAGACCAATGAGACAAAATACTTGAACGAATTTTTTTTCAAAAAGAATATATGAGAGCAACACACAAACAGTAAAAAAGCTCTTCAGTCTGCAGTCATTAGGGAAATGGAAAAATGGAAATAAAAACTTCACAACAATATTGCTTAATACTTTTATGATGTCTGCAACAACAAAAAAGAAAAAATGTTGCGCGACTAGAGCCACTATACATGGCTCCATGAATAATAAAACACAGCAGGCAGTATGGGAAAGACTGCGAAGGTTCCTCAGAAAACTAAAAGGATAGCGCCATACGATTAGCAATCTAACTTTCTGGACTGCATCCACAAGAGCTGAAGAGTTTCTGAAAGACACATCTGCACCCCCATGTTGGGGGCAGCATAATTTACTTGACATAGCCAACAGGCAGCAGCGCAATGCCACAGACAGACCAGGTAGCTAAAATGTAGAACACAACTAAATACTACAAGGACATCTTGGCATCTTACAGCATGGCTGAACCTTGGCAACATTATGCTGAGTGAAATGAGATAGAAAAGTGCAAATACTGTTCAATTCCATTTACAAGCAATGCCAAAGCAATCAAAATAATGGGAACAAAACAGTATGGCTGCCAGGAGCTGACAGGAGAGGGAGGTGAGAAGCTGCTGCTGCACAGGACAGAGCTGTAGCTTTGGAGGAAGAAGGGGTCTCGAGTTCTGCGCACAACAATGTGAAACAATAAACTGCCTATTAAACATGGCTGATGGAAATTTACTTTGCTTTTAATGACAATTTAACCCAAGCCAAGTTGAAAACCATTCTTTTGTAAGATAAAGGTTTAAGTTAATCCTCAGAAATTCACAATTTTGCTTCAATAAATGAAGTATTAAGTAGAATGTTCACATGTAGTAGCAGAATAATCTCACCTGCAGCTCTTGCGATTTACGAGCTTGTTCCTGCTTGATGGTATTAACCATACTTTCTTTTACTTCATCCAATATAGAGTACAAGCTATCAAATTCTTCATCTAACTCTAAAAGTATGTTAGAAGAATTTTCCTGTTTTAAAGAAAAACAAAAACAAAAAAAACAATGTTTTTGATGATCTATAAAACATTCAAATACTAAAATATGAAATACTCAAAGCAGAGAAAATTCTTATCATAAACTACCTTAGCCTAATAGAAGTAAGGAAACTGATTTTTGACTTGAGGTTTAAAAACACAAGCGAATGGGCTGTTCTATGACCCAGAGCTCTTTCAACTATGCCAGCCCACTTCTCCCCACCTACCTCTCCCAACCAGACCCCAGGCTCTGAGGCAGTCCCTAAGGCGCAGTTGCTAATCTTTGAAGTACATGGAATCACTGGAAACACATTCTAATACTCAAGAGATTTTCATTCATCAACTCTAAAGACCAGTTTGGACTTACCGGGCTCATTTTGTATATACGTTTTTAAGTCCTGATGCTCTAGAACACTGCATTCACGTAAGATATACAGATGGTGAGGGACAACAATTCTTACTGCATTCTAAGAAATTTTATCAAACTTTGAGTTTGGAGCTGAAGGGGGCATGAGAATTAATCTACTGACAGGGCTTGTAGACAAACTCCTGGCCTCTATGAAGCACACACAGAGAAGCACCATTGGTAAAGTGCTGTAATCTGAGTTCCTCACGGCCTCAAAAGTAGGATGCCGCGCTTTCATAAAGTAACTTAAAACACTGTGTAATCCCTATGGGGGTAATATCCACACTTGCAAAAAATATGACCTACAAAACAATTCCCAAGGCATTATAAGCTCTGAAAATATCATCCACTTAACAGAAATAAACTGTCAACTGGTTAGGAGCACTATAATGTATGACACTAATTTATAGACAAACTTTTGCTTATATTTACAAATTTAAACCCATTTGACTAGAAGAAGTATGTAGTCTAGAAGGCAGACAACTTAATACCAATCCCTCCTTATGGCCATCTGGAAGCCACTGCAATTAGTGGGTCTTAGGTATCTGTGAAAAGGAGCTACAGTACACTGCCCCTCACGCTGGCACTTCTTACTGCCACTTGCCACTGTGTCTCATGACAAGTTGTGCAGCTTAATTACATCTTCATTTTTTCCCACAGTGTAAAGTAGAATTTTAGAAATCCACTAATCAGAAGATGGTTCAAACCAACTCTAACTTAAAACCTCATTTTCCTGAGGTATTATCAACTAGCTTTTATTAGAAAATGTGCAATGAAGGATATATAAAGATGGTAAGAAAACAGTCCAAAAACAGATTAGGTTAAAACAAAAACCTTTCTGTAAAGGAGTGTCTAAAAATTTTCCATATAGTTGACAAATAGCACTAAAATTTTCCAAGTCACATTCAAAGAAAAACTTGCCAGAATGTTAAAATATATTTTCCTTTTAACTAAAAAAATATTAATTAAATATATTTATAGAGTACAATGTAATGCTTTGATACATGTATGTGCTACACAAAGTAGCTGGCACACCTATCGCCCACTTACCATTTTTGGATTTTTTTGATAAGAGCACCTCAAACCTAGCCCACACACAGTCCTGAAATACATTAAAGGTCATCGAGATGTGCAATAGCCACAACTTATTCTTCCTAATGGGAACTTTGCACCCTCTGACAAACATTCTCTTCCCTCTATCTTCCTCATCTCCTCAGTTTTGTGTAATCATTGCTTTGTCTGCGCCTGTGATTTTAACTTTTTTAGATTCTATAGGAATAAGACTGTATAGACTTTATCTTCCTATGAGTGGCTCGCATTATTTGGCAGAATGTCCTCCAGGCATTGCACAGATGATAGATTTCCCTCTTTTAAAGACTGCACAGTATTCTATTAGGTATAGACCTTCTCTATTCATTCATCTATTGATGAGCACTAATTTAGCTATTATGAATTATAGATATAGCAAACATGGGGGAGTGCAGATGTCTCTTTGACATATTGACTTTAATTCCTTTCAATATACACCCAGAAGTGTAATCAATGGATCAAACGATTCATTATAATTTTTTGAGGGATCTTTATACTGTTTCTATGAAGTAGCAACATTTTACATTCCTACAAAAAGCGCTTAAGAGTTCAAATGTCAACACACTTGGCCAACACTTACTATCCCTGAAGATTTGCTTTTGTTTTTGAGACAGTGTTCACTTCCCCATCCTGGTTTTGAACTAATGGGCTTCAAGTGATTCTGTTGACTCGGGCCTCTCAAGTAATGCTGACAAAATGCATTTTGCCCATGCCCAGCTACCATTTTATCTTTACATAAAAGCCACCAAACACATGGAAGATGGTATCTTGGTGTATTTCACTTGCATTTTCTGATGATTACAAATGTTGAGATATTTTTCATGCATCTATTAGAGTAAATATTCCCTGTATCTTCTTTTGAAAAAATGTCCTATGCAGGTCCTTTGCCTATTTTTACATCAGATTGCTTTCTTGCTATTTCATCTCTTACGTGTTTTAGACATTAATTCTTTGTGGGGGCATTATTCACAAAAAACATTTCCCCCATCTTGGATTGTCTCTGCTGCTTCCTTTGCTATGCAGAAGTTTTCATAGTCCTGATGTCCCCCCGTTTATTTTGGCCTCTGCTACTCACGCTTGGGGATCTTATCCAGAAGTCACAGAGCCGTCCTCCTACGTCTTTTAGTTTTACAGATTCAGGTCTTACGAATGTTTTTTAATCTATTTTGAGCCGACTTTTGTACACAAGGTGAGGTAAGACTCACATTTCATTGCTTTGAAAGTGTTATATGTGGACAACCAGATCTCTTAGCATGACTGCTTTATGCCACAGGTGGTGTTCTTGGCACTTTGTTGAATCAACTCTGTTGAAAACCAACTGACCATAAACTTCTGGCATTTGTATCCTGTTCCATTGTGTCTGCCATTTGTTATAGCACCAGCTGTCATAATAACCGTAGTAAGTACTGTCGAAGTCTGGTATATATCTGCAGTCTTGCTCTTTGCTAAAGACTTTCTGGTATATTCAGGTCTTTATGGTGCTGTATGAATTCTGGGATTTTTTTTCTTTTCTGTGAAAATGGGCATCATAATTCTGATGGGGATTACCATAAAATCTACAGATTTCTTTGACTAGTCAAGATAGTCCTAACAATATTAACTCACTCAATCGATGGAACTGGAAACTTTCAATTATTCATGCCTTCTTCAATTGTTTCATAAGTATTTTGTAGTTTTTAGTATGTAGATCTTTCTCTACCTTAGCTACTCAAGTAGTTTATTATCTAAACGACAGAGAAACATGAGATTGTTTTTCTTAACTTCTGCAGAGTTTAGCTATAAGAGTAATGAATATTAGCACTATTAACTTGTGTGCTGATGCCTCACCCTGCAACTTACTAAATTGGTTTGTTTAGTTTTCATGTTCCTTGGCATCAGCAAGCCAATTCTGTTTCTTCCTTCCTGGGAAGTTACCTTCTAGTTCTTTTTCTTGCCTAAATATTCTGGTTAACACTTTCAGGACCATCTGACAAGTGACAAGTGGGCATTCTTGTGTTTTGTTCCTGATTGTGGGAGAAAAGGTGTCAACTTGCCAGCACTGTGTATGTATTCACTGTATGCTCTTGAGTGTACTGTGGTACATTCTTCTTAAATCTAATTTGTTCAAAGTTTTTGCTGTGAAAAGACATTTATTATCTTTCTCAGATGCCGAGTTAACCATGCAGATTTTGTTCTTCATTTTGCTCATATAAAAGGGAGTCACTTTTGATTCATGTGTGCTGGACCGTCTTTGTAGCCCAGGATCACACTCCACTTAATCATGGTGAAGGATCTTTTGAATTCGCTGCTGAATTCATTTTGCTAGTATTTTTTGGAGGATTTCTTTCACTGGGATAACAATCCACACTTTTCTTACAAAGTGAGGATGGCTTTGTAAAATGAGCTAGGAAGTACTCTTCCCTCCTCAATATGTGGAAGAACAGGAAAGGACTGGAATTTGTTCTTCAAATGATTGGGAGAATTCAAGAAGTCAACTCATCAACTTCTGTGCTTTTCTTTGAGGGAAATTTTTCTAGTTTTATTGATTTAATTCGATCTCGTTATTATTCCTCGTCTGTTCTGCATTCTATTCTTCCTGATCAGTTGTGGTGAGTTGCATGTTGCTAAGAGCCATCAGGTGACCCTTCTACAATCAACACAGCAACCCCAGGAACTGAATGGCCTGCCTGCAGCTGGACTGCTCCCTCACGCACTCCTCTCTCCTAACACCTTGCACTTCTCCTTTACTTTTTAATTTGCTTTCACATTCTCTTCAAAGGACTTCTTGCCATTTATAATTTCCTCCCCAGTACTTATTGTTAAAAGTGCTTTTCCCAGTGCTTTGAGATGGCCACTGTGTTCTTAATTGAAAGCATTTGTGCTTTTTCAGTCACTTTAAAACTCTGTTCTCACTACTTTATAAACTAGAGTTGATATAGCATATTTACTCTTCAGATTTTACTTAATGATCACTCATTATGACACATTTACAATATTTTAATAAAGATTCATACCTGAACTCCTTTTAGTGTATGATTTAGGTGTGTCGATAAAAATTCTGAATCTCATCATTTTTATTTGCCAGAGTTGAGATGATCCTTTGTAGAGCTTCCTAGAATTTAAAAAAAATTACTATTATTTTGTAATGAAAGAACAATCACCCTTTAAATAAACATCTTGCAAGCGCTTTGTCATATGGCAAACAGGAGCAATATGAAGTTTTCCTTTGCTCAAAATGCCCAAGAACTGTGATTACAGCAGGTGACCTCTGCACGTTGACCATTTCAAATGCTGTTCTTAGTATACAGCACATTTCAGACTGAGAATGGCCTCATTATGGCACCAACAGAGCAAGCTTAGGTCACGCAAAGCTATGTTGCTAAAACAAATGGTAACGCTAAAGCAACCAGTGCATGAGGAATAAAAGTAAGAGGAAATGGGAACTCAATAACCTTCTAGCTATTTACATAAAACTTAAATAACTAACCTACATCAAGAACATTAATTGCATTACTTGAAAATGCTATAGAACTATACATAGTAAATAAAAAATTTAGTAGCAAATATCCTAGGTCTTGATAATGTTTCCTAGTTAAATAAAATTTTGGCTATTTGATTTCACACTGTAGTTCAGTATTGTTCAATGATGTAAATATTTTATACACACATGTGCATGAAGACACCTCTCTAGACATACACTTCTTTCTCTCTCCCCTACCTCACTCTCTTCAATATGACCCTAATCACATAAAGGTAATAATTAATGTCATGAAGTGTGGTAGAACAACTAAGTTTGTTCTTCTTTTGAATATTATTTATTCTTGCCTAATACACACCAATTGCACAAAATAATTAATTTACATAATTTTCAGACATGTATGTAATCTACTTGATTATAGCCCTCCTATTTGTTCATTTCAATTTACAGAGCTGCATATGACCAAAGCTATGGTAGTAGATGGCACAGCTCTAACAGTTTAATAACGTCTTGAGAAGTAAACGCTTAAAAAATAACCCAACAAAAATCAAACACAAGTAGTTGTGCTGTATAAAGTTCTAGAACCATGGGGCAGGGGTGTGCCTCTAAGTATCTACAAACTTAGTTCTCTCCCAAACAGTCAGATACTGACAAAGGCAATATATGAAGAGCCCAGGAAGTAATCTAAGGGAAGATCTTTACATATCTTTACATAAAGTTGAAGCATTAAGGAAAACTAAAAAAAGCATCTCTGTATGCTGCCTAAGGGCTCTCCGGGTCTTTACTAGCTTAGGCTAGTTCTTCCCATCCAGTTGTGTAAGACAACAATAGAAAGGAGTTATACAAAAAAAGTCAAGGACACCAAGCATTAGTAGATCATTGCTCTTCCCAGAAGTGATATTTCGAGAGTTGAATACAAACAATACAAGGGTAGAATGAAGAGCCATGACTTTGGGGAGGGGTAGGCACAGTAAAAGCTCCTATAAAGATTTAGAAAAGGAGAGCAAACCAACTAAAGACGGGTTTTACACAACCAAGAAGAACTAAACTTTTAGGCACAGCCTACTCTGAGCAAGCTTGCAGATTATCTAATTGATATGGAAAGTCAACCCATAATGGGTGGGGCGGTTCCCTAGGCAGTTAGGTAACATGGAGAGAGTGGGTTCAATATTGTGGCAAACAGGTAGACAGGCAAGCTAGGAAGTATGCCCCCTCTCAGCTTTGGTGAATATGGTATGGTCAGTTCCCTCGGCTCTTGATGGTATGAACTCTTCTGTCATGATAGTGAACTATAACCAGAAAATGTAAGCAGAAAGAAAGTCTGAGTTTTCCTAAGTTGCTTGGTCATGTGCTCACATCAGCAACAGAAGAGTAACTAGAGACCAAAGGACTTAAGGAGAAGAATCTTCTAAGACATCTTACAAGTTAGCCTCTACATTAACTTAAAAACAGCATAATGCAATCGGAAGATCAGTACAGCCGAATGCTCACACTGTTTTTTCCCCTTTGTGCGCGTTTTGTGTGTGTGTGTGTGTGTGTGTGTGTGTGTATGTGTGTGTGTGTACATACCAGAGACCAGAGGGCATTTAAGTGTATGTGCCTATGGAGGCCCAAGGGTAACATTAGAAAACATTCTCACTTGTTCTACCTCCTTACTGCTTGGCATTTTTATAGGATCTGGGGATCCAAACAGTCCTTTCCTCGGGTTTAACCCAAGTCATCTCTCCAGTCCTCTCAGACTTTTACACCAGGCTTCCATCGTACGGCTGGTTCTTTCTGGTAAATGGACACTGCCTGCCACACCTTCTGTTCCTCATAAGGACAAGCACTACAGTTTGCACTGCCCAGAGTGGCACGACTGGGAGGACTCTGGGAGTGGAACCTGGCAGGTGGGGATGTTCTTGAAGGGCACAATGGGACCCTGACCTCTTTCTTCCTCTCTCCTTTACTTCAACTATGAGGCGGATTTCACTCTACCCCACAATACCACACAACCCATGTCATCTGGGCTGGCTCTTCACAGGCCAAAACCAATCAGGGACAGAAGCCTGTAAAACCACCAGCCAAAATAAACCTTTTCTACATGCCCTCAGCAGTTGGTTACAGTAATGGGAGGCTAGCAACAACGTGACATTCCTATCATACAGACAGGAAAATAGAGATTCAACTACTCGTCCAAGTTGTATTGCTGGTAAGATGCAGATAGGCTCAGTCTCATTACGAGCCTCATGGAAAACGCCCACTTTGGAATGCAGTCTAAACCTAGTTAGTTAACATAACCCAAATTTGTTACCATTTTGCTTTCCTGTATGATGAATGACAGAGTCTTTAATATTCAATGTGCTAAGTTTTTAATGGTACAGAAAACTTCTTGAAATTCCATAGGAGAGACTCGCAGTTTGAGCTGAAGCTCTGTCCACTCCAGGCATGCCTAGCAAACTTCAAGGTAAAAACTGAACCAGAACAAGACTAGAGGAATCTTCTTGAGGCCTCTTATTCTAGACGAGGTAGAGTCAGACCCAAGAAACTCATCTCAACAGTAAAGTTTGAATCATTATGATACATATACATTCAGTGGAAACTGAAGGATATTTCACATGCATAAAAATGTAAAATACTAGTGGACAAATGAAACAAATACAGCTGAGAGAAAAAAACTCAAACACAAACTGCCTCCATTCTTTTATATAAGTTTAGCAACAAATTTTATATCAGAAGAATTTTAAAGCAAAATCTCTGGAGACAGATGTAGCACACTATCCCAGATACATCCTGAGAAAAGTTTGTTTTTGAAAGTCCCTATTATTTACTAAGTATAAGCAAACATACCTAAAATGCTCTAATTTTTATCTGGTCCTCATAAAAAAAATCTTCTATGTCATTCAGATTACCCACCTGCTCAAAGGCAACAGACTCTTGTCTACTAGTGATGTTATAAGTCAGAATACAGTCTTAACCACTTGCACTGTTGCCATTTTCAGAGCAGCACTGTCCAGCAGAAATACAACATGAGCCAGAGTAGCCACATCAAAAAGTAAAAGAGAGGCAGATGAATTTGGTTTTGATATTTTATTTAATCCAATATATCCAAAATAATATTTCAACTTGTAATCGATTTAATTACTACAAACCCGACCCGGCTACACACAAGTACTGTCCCAGCTACACAGGAGGCAGAGGCAGAAGGATTACTTGAGTCCCAAAACTCAAGGCTAGCCTGGGCAACAAAGTATCATGGCTAGAGAATCATCCATAAATTTCAGAGTAGAAACATGGTACAACTTACCTATGGATCTTATCAATTTGTAATGAAAAACAGACAATCTAAAAGCTTTCTGAAAGTTCTGCATAGACAAGCAGTATTTATGAGTTTATATCATGCTAGGTTCTTGAATTATAAATGCTATAAATGGATATAAGGTGAAGTAGTCAAATCAGATTTCTTTACCAGTGTTTTTTTTTAATTTCTCGGTTTTTATCTGTAGAAGATGAAAGATACTATCATAAGTTATCAACTCAAAAGCAATGGTGCAGTCATGCTGTAGGGTCTCAGGACAACCTGTTTGGCACTGGCTCTCTCCATCTACCACGTGAGCTCTGTGAGCACTTCAGGCCCTGGCATGGTGGAAAGTAACTTTACTCACGCGGTCCCCACTTTCTGCCTCTGCAGCAGCAGCTTGTGGGCACAGGGAGTTTTAGCACACATGACCCTCAAAACTAACATCTTCAGATTATATCTTTTTTATCTAATTTTATCTTTACCATTGCTCCTTAATTCATTCAAAATGTTTGCTATGACCGTAATATGAAAGTCCAATTTTCGGGGCTGGAAAGATGGCTCAGGGGTTAAGCATCTGCCTTGCAGATGGAAGGTACTGAGTTCGAATCCTAGACCCCACGTATAGACGCCAGGCGGAAGCGGGGGCGGCCTGCGTTTCCAGTCCTGGTAGGGCGGAGCCTGTGAATCCCAAGGCAGAGTAAACAAGGGGAGGTGGAGGCATCCATGGTGGTTCCCGAATTCATCTGTGGTTCTACACACACACACATACATACACACACATACACACACGCACACATGCACAATTGAATAAAAAAAAATTAAAAAAAAGAAAGTCCAATTTTCAATCTGTATTATCCTAAGTAGTATTAATATCTATAGTTCTGGAAAGAAGTTCTGAATTACATATTATGGCCTTCAAGTGAATAAGAAATAGTATGAATTGTGGAAAATTATTATAATGTTCCAGAGAACAGTTGGAAAGGACTGATTTTGAAGACTGATACAACAGTGTTTGGAAAATATTGTCCCATACTTTGAAGACAGAATACTTTAGGGCTCACATTCTGAATGTAAGTTAGAGTGTCAGTATGGCATGAGGGTGTGTTACGCACACTTACACAAGGGCCACATGGTGGCAAGGGTTTTGCAGCCCTGGCTGTGAAGCATCAACGGGGACAGTGTGAGAAGTGATAGCCAGCTATACAGGTCTTGCTGCCCTGGAATTTAAGACCATATGTATTTTCTACCCAACACATTCCAAATGCAGAGGTAGCAAACACCTGTATCAGTATCAGGAATGGAACCAAAAGAGTTAATGGGAGCTAATGCAAGTAGAGAGCTGCCTTTATCCCACAGTGCTAAGAAGGTTCTGGAAGAAGCATTGCTCCACTTGTCATATAATGTCACTGCTGTGCAGTGGTGAGCAAATTCAAAGGACTGTAACCAAGACCTCATCCTCAGTATTATACAGTGGTGGAAGTTCAACTGGAAGGGCTGGCCATAAATGACAAAGGACACCAGGGCTTCAACTATTCTGGTCTAAGTCCCTAAGTGACAATGGAAAAACAAACTTGCAGCTCTGTAGAACCAGAAAATGAGTTACAAGTCCATCAAAAAATTTAAGACAAACTGCTATCAAGGCAAAAACCTGTAGTGAAAATTAAAAAATAATTACGTGAGTTTACAAACTAACTTCACCTTGTATACATGACAAGAGCTAAAGTTTTCTCCAGGGAGTAGAACCCAGGGAAGATGTACACAGGGACAGTATGTGACTACTCAAAAAGATATGCAAGAGGGCTGAAATTCTGCTTCAAAAGTAGAAAGTTCTGACTTCACATCCCAAGTCCCACGTAAAAACACAAGCGGCCTTAACGTCTGGCTCTGGTAAGCAGAGCCTGGAAAATCCTAGAGTGAAGCAAGAATAGGGTAGAAGCAATCTTCCTGAAGTCATCCTTGGACCTCCACAGGGACATACAGTGCCTCTGACCCACATACACGCACACACACACACCCACACTAAATAAATAATAAAATACTAAAAAAAAAAAAAAAAAAAGCCTAAGTTCCTGAGTTCATATCCCAGGTTCCACGTAAAAATGCCAAGTGGAAATGGCAGCAGTCTGTACTTCTGGCCCTGGTGGATGGAGCCTGAGAAATCCCAAAGGAAAGCAGTAAGGAGGCAGAAACAATCTAGAATGATTCCCGAAGTCACCCTTGATCCTCTACAGGGACACACAGTGCTCTCTGATACACACACACACACACACACACACACACACGCATGCATACACCCACAATAAATAAACAAACAAATAAATAAATAGACAAACTAGCTAACTAACTAACTAACTTACTAAAAAAAAAAACAAAAAATCAAAAAAACTCCTGCAGTTGGCAGAGCCTAGAAAATCCCAGAGCAAGCAAAAAGGAGGTAGAATCAATCCAGGATGATTCCAGAAATCACGATCCTCTATGATATGCACACAAAATTAATTAATAAAATAAAAAAATTTTAAAGTATGCAAGAAAAGGCAGGTTGAACTAGAAGTATCAAATGAGCACTTTTTAAAAACATATTTTCTAAATGTGGTCAGCAACATACCAGGGCAGATATATAAAAATACACTCTGGATTCAACTACCCCAGTCAATTCTTATTATGGAAACACAACTGATAAGCTGAGGTAGATGCTCAAAGCCAGAAGTATCCATGGATATGACATAGCTGGATGCAAAGTACCATGTGACCCAGGGCCTCCTTTACATATAGCTGCCTACTTGATATCTCCACTTGAATGTCTCCCAAGCCATAGTCTTCCCCCACTAAGCCTAGAGCATTTTCTGGGGTCCTATTCCTATAATGATACCACCAGCTACAAAGTCAAAAATTATAGTCATCACCAGTTCCTTTCCTCTAATTTATGACCTACATGTAGCTAAAGTTCTCTTAATTTTACTTTCTAAATAGTTTTAGATAATTTTACTATCTCAGTGGAAGTCACTCTCATATCTCAACCTATACTACAATGAAACTTTACTGACATAACATTTTCTCACTACCCAATAATGAGTTCTCTGTATTTCAGTTAAGGTGACAGGATACCACTGCACTTCCTGTACGGGTTTTACAATGGTTTCCCACTGCCCCTTGAATAAAACAAAAAATCTTATAAAACCCTTATGGTCGACTTCACCTGCTTCAACTTCCCACAAGCTTTCCCTTTCTTACTGTACTCCATCTGAGGAGCCTGCTATGATGTTCTCTGAGAGTCCTTCCTTCCCACCTAGGACTCTCATATTAACAGCCATGGTTCTAAAAGCGCACACACCACTGTTCTAGCAAAACAAATCTCAAGGAAAGTACTCATATGGTAAGCACTGCGGTACTTGTGCTATTAGCAAAGCCACACTGCCGGCACCATGACGAAAACGCTCATCTGCACCATGGAAGTCTATCTACCTGAAAGGACACCTACAAGAATCTCTGATTTCATATCAGATCTCAAGTCTCCCCTTACCTTCCAAACATCAATGGATAAAGTGATCAGCATAGATGGATAAAGGCAATATAATTATTTGAAGCTTATCTAGACAATTGTATTTTGCAAGGCCAGCCAGTCAGAATTAAAAGTCCTAAATGATGTGGGTCTGAAGATACATTTGAACAGATGATTATTGCTTGATCATGTCAAAATACACAGAACATTCATCTCCAGAGGAAATGTATATATTCCCAGCCACTGGGCTTGGTTCTGCAGCACAGTTACCTGGACCTCAACATCCAGTGGATCAGGATTAAGCCTCTCAATTATTTGGCTGTAAATTTAGAATAACATAACGGCTATACCAACAGGAAAAAGAACTGTATGCACTCTGGCCCAAAACAACTGCGACCACCCCATAGAATAGTACAATGTCTTCTGGAGAGTACAAAACATAAAGATCTGTGTTCAAGGGAGCACAACTTATCTATGTTTATAATCACTAATACTTTTATACTCACAAGTGTCAAAACTATATTAAGCTTTTTACATGAGTTCATTTAATCTGGCCAAGAACCCTACAAGGTGACATCCTAATATTATCCTCACTGTCTACTGAAGAACTTCTTCAAAGTAGCGAACATTACAACAGCCTCTCCAGAGACACAGAACTGATATGGCACAGAGTCAGAATCAAATTAAAGAAGCAGATACTCCTATCACAGTGTATTTACTACTAAACATGGTAAATATCAAAGGTTTACAAAAAGGGTAACAAAACATCTAAACACACCAAAAAGTACTAAGATTTTGCTTCAAGATTAGAAAAACAGACAGGGGAGATGGCTTGGCAAGTAAAGTGCTTGCCATGAAACAAAACAAAAAACCCACCAAAGTTCAGATCATTGATCCAATGCCAAGCAGGCCAGTAACCCAACTGTAATTCCAACCCTAGAAAGCAGAGCCTGGGAATCCACAGAGCAAGTTGGCTAGCCAGATTATCCCTACTGGTGAGCTCCAAGTTTGACTAGAAACCCTGTCTCAAAAGAATAAGGTGGAAAAGTAGTCAAGAATAATCCCCAACATCAACCTCAGATCTCCACATGCACTCTTATGTTCTATGTACACACACACACGCCACACGCACATATACATGAAAATGGCTGAACATTAAAAATAAGTTAGAAAAACAAACTGATTAAAACATGTAACACCAACTTTTTTTTTAAAGAGAAAAGGTATTTTGGCTCACAGTTTTAGAGGTCTCAGTACATTACTAGAGAGTCTCAATGTTTTGTGCTTAAAAGCAGCCTATCATCATACCAGAAACGCATAGCAGGAAACGGTTCATCTCATAATGGGAGAGGGGTAGAGGGAGAAATAGAGGGAGACAGAGAAAAAAAGAGAGGGAAGAGGGAAAGGGAGAGAAGATGCATTGAGCAAGGGAGTTTCACTACTCCCTTCAAAACTAGACCCCCACTAACCTGGAAACCTCCCACTAAGGCAATCCCTATAGAAGGATGGGCTTGGAAATAAACCTTTATCAGAGACTTTGGGAAACTTCTCAGGTTCAAACTGCATCACCTTATAAGTCAGTCATTTTGTAAGTCTGAGAAGGTGATGATGTTCATCATCCTGAAATGTCATTGTTCTAACAACAGGTTCCAGCCGTATCTGACAACTCAAATGGTGAGTCTTAATTTAGCTGCATCCAACAGCAACAGTAATAACAGCAAAACTGCCAACTTGGATAGTTATCTAAGAATTAGCCAATGTAACAAGCCCCTGACATTTTGATGTATTGACTTCCTGTTTTTAAAACAATGGCCCCAAACCATGAGAGCCAGGTTTCACCTTGTGCCTTGAATCACTCATATAGTTATGAATAGAGAAACGCTCTGATACATGGGTTTCTCCCATGTTACGAAGACCAAGAAACATCTGAGGCAAATTCTCCACTCATATTAAGACAGTTAAGATCTATAAATCTAGAACTACTGCAAACACGACTAAACCTACAACTTAAGGGAGTCAAACTATTATTATTATACTCAAGCAAGATATTAATTAAGTACTTTCAATGTGATAGCATTATCTTTTAATCAGTACAACAGTAATCACATTTTATAGTTGCAGAAAGATATTATTTAGGAAGTAAGAAATTTGTTTTAGGTCACACGCCTACCAACTATCAGTCACAGGACACTCTCCCCCAGAGTCTCAGCTTTCAGGGGATGCTTAGACTGCTTCCACTGATGGTTAGTATTAATTTCAACTCGACTCTTGAGGGCAAGCCTGGGGTATATGATGATTATTCAGATTAAGTGCCTCTGAGTTTTCCTGTGGAAGATTATCTTGGTTACGTTATTGACCTAGGAACCCCACCCACTGTGGGTGGCACCATTCCCAGATGGGGATCATGGATATCAACAGAGAAGGAAGTAAGCAGCGCAAACAAACAAGCCTGTGTTGATTCACGGCTCTCTGCTCTTGACTGTGGAGAACAGTTGTGCGCTGACACTGTGATCTCCCTGCCATGAAGGACTGTAATCCTGGAATAGTCCCCCTCATTAAGTCACTTTTGCAGAGGCATCTTAGCACAATGACAGATGAAGAAGAGCTCAAGCCAGACTTATGTGACATATCCACAAAGCTGTAGCAACCAGGGCAAAGGAAGGGATGAAACCAGCAAGAAGCATTCCTGGCCGACTCCTCACCAGAAACAACACCACCAGCACAGCTCTATACCACAGGCCTCTATGAATCAGGTCAAGAGAGCTGAAATCTAGAGAGCTGTATCTGGCTGGTAAGCTAAAGCAGTCAGAGTCTTACCAGAAGACCATAGCAACAGCAGACACTAACCAAAGACATGATGCAAGAAGCTAAAAAAGAAGAACTGAGATATCCAGGAATCTGACAACCCTTCAAGAGTAAGTTGGAGAAAAGCTACACTCTAACAGTGGTATGTAATACTTGAATACAAATGTAACAGAAGCAGAACCAACAACCAGTTCTGATCATCTAACTTACCAAGTTGGGGGGGGATCTAAAGCTGGTAAAAGAACTGGCAGGGAATATTCCTTTCCACCCTGGGCTGTGTAGTAAGGCATTAAGCCAGAAGAAAAGCTAGTCTCCCATCTCGGGTGGCAGAGGATGTAAGAATGCCAGAGGCTGAGCAAACTTTTAACTATGTAGACTGTCCCATTCTGACACTGAGGTAAGGCCTATCAGCAGGATGCAGCTCTCCCCAGGGGACTGAGGTGGGCTGCTGAGCACTGCTGTCAAATGCTACTGAAAAAGTTAGTCCCATGCTGAACCTTCTTTACCGCTTTGCTCTAAGTACCCTACTTTTTTTTTTTTTCTGTCAGAGAGGGAACCCAGCAGAACTGGCTGTTCAGGTCTCTCCCTTATTCACCCTGGAGCAAGGCGCTGTCAGCTAAGCTGTTCCTCCTCTGGCAAGTGGTCAGAAGACCCTCACGGCAGCACAACTGCTTTGGACACTTTACAGTTACTCTGAGAACGTTCCAGCTGCAAGGACCAGTACAACTGAGGTCAGGACGCCTGCCTCACTCGTCACAGCTGCTCCAGATGACCTGTCCTGTGCTCAGAAGGCCGCGTGCCAGGAAACACATCTTGCTTCACTTTAGATGGTCATGCAGCTACATTCCCTTTGACATGGAGTACGTGCCCCCTCAGCGACTCAGCAGAAAGAGCTGGCTGGTGAAACTGGAAGCTTGATAAGTATATACGCAGCATAAGCATGCCACGCATGTGGGCCATGTGGCTTCTGATACCCAACCAGGCTGTTCAGTTCACAGTTGGCATCTTCCTTGCCTTCTCATGAGTGTAATCCTAAGTAGAATGGGGTGAGTTCGGCAGATGCGGTGGCTTGCTGCTGCAGCAAGAGCAAGAGCAAATATTCCACATAAGTGGCAGAAGTAACGGCAGCAGATAAGGGCCTTATCCCCACTGACATTTCAAATTTTAACTACCTTAATCATATCAGTACTGAAAAGTGGAAACAGAAAAGGTTGTAAGAAAGACCTAGTTTGAATGCAGACTGCCACTTGCTAGCTGTGTGACTGAACCACCAAAGAGTTAAAATGAGTTCAAAACTGAGTACAGAATAGGACCCAAATTTTGTTCTTCCTGCCTTTCCTCAGGAAACTATTTCATTTTCTTTTTTACTGAGAAGAAGCAATTATGGAACACAGGAAAGCAAGACTGTTATCTGGATGTGGAGCAGGTCTTTGAACGGACAGGTATAATATACAGGAGGGCAGCAAGTATCAAGGTAGAAATAAAACTGAGATGAGATGACCAAAGGCAGGTACCGTTGCTGTGGTTATCATGCTTAAAACTTCCACTGCATTCATTCTCCCTAATCTAGGTTGCCCTATACTACAGCGGTGCCCTCACCTGGCCCTGCCTAGGCAAGAAATAAGAATATGCAGAAAAGGTCGGGACAGCAAACAATTAACAATGGGTGATCTTGGTGACTTCCCTCCTCAGGAATTTCTTTCCCTGTCCTCCATAATTCCTATAGCAAATAACTTTCCTTAGAAACAAGAATCCCCATGAAAACCAGTGACCTATACAGAAAGCTAATTTCCACTACAAGAATCAAAGCTCCAACCTGCCAGAAAGGTACAAATGTCTTTCTTGTTTCAATGTTTTCTTTGAACGTGTATGTTTCATCAGATAAAGAAACCTTTGAGATTTTATCTTAAAACCACTTAAGGGCATATTCAAAAGGTTTGGGTAACAGAATAAGCCACCTATCCATAACACATCCTGTTCACAAAAGTGTCCCAGAAATTCAATCTGAACAAAATCCCACTGTTTAGTTCTAGAAGATAAGCCTGCCTGTTTCTGTAGCAGCCAGCAGAATGCCTTACATGCCCAAGGCAACTGTGTTCCCTTCCTCCACTCAAATAGAGCATCTGTTGCTAAGGAAAACACTGAAGTCCAAGTCATTTCCACACACACACAAAGCTGCTGGCCAAGTTAATCCATTTGTTGTCAGCACCGGGCTTCTGTACGACTGTCCAGTCAGCCTCCTTGTTGGGCTACAGGAACTTTCAGTCCTGTTCTTGACATCACCAGTGGAAATTTTTTTTATATTTAGCAGTAAACACGCTTTAATGCTGAAGTGTCTAAAGTGGTGCAGAAAAGGAGAAAGTAATTTTGAGATTGGGTTTTTGGAATTATTAACAATAGCTAATCACTAAGAATACTGTCAGGTGGCTCTTTAACAAATAAAACAATCTTTACTATAACCTTTCAGGGGGAACGCAATTGATACTCCTACTTTATAGGAAGAAATAGGGACTAGCAGCAAAATTTCCCCAAGCTCATACGGCTCCCAGGCTCCACAGTCAACTTTCTTAATAACTCATGGCCCAGATCCTAGTGACTTCCTTCCACTTGCAGAACCTAACTACTTCTTCTACACACCGAGGTAGCACCCATGCTACCATTTTAATTCAAACACTCTATCAAGCAAGCTGACCTCTAGATCTCATGCTATGGGTGACCCAGTATTTTATTTAAGGAGAAATAGCCCATTTAGTTCATTACTATCAAAAGCAAGTGACTGATTCTGCAGCAGCTCATAAGGAAAGGAAGCTCAGACTAAGCGCGCTTGATGAGCCACAGCAGGAAGATTAGGCATTCTTTGTAAACTACAAGTAAAGTTCTTTTAATTAGATTATTTGATATCACCATTGAAATCTGATGTATTCTTAATATTGACAAAACGAATTCTCAAAATTATTCTGGGAAGATAAAACAATACATAAAAAAAAGTTACTCCTGTGCTACTTCTGGGGAAATTGCACAAGGGACCCTGTAAGTACACAAATTGAATTGAGAACTAGTAGATTCAAAGTTCAGCTTTGAGGGAGTCCCAGCCTCAAACTCTTGGTCCTCAAATCTTCTCTAAGACAAATGGTACTGAGATACTTTGCATTTTACCATGCATGGAGCGCTACAGCACTTGTTCTTAAAAAACTTGAAAAATGCTATGCTCTCAAAATATTTTATCGGATATTTATAACAGCACTATAAAATATTCTTACTTCTGCTGAACAGATGAGGAATAGATGAACCGCAGTAAACTGGCTTGCTCACACGGCTATGCAATAGTGCCCTGTCACTCAGCTCCCTTGACACCCAAGTCCTCTGCACTTCTATTTGACCTCCATTCAGATCCATTCAGAAATCATATGCCTTTCCTCTAAGAAGCTGTGAGGTGTTTTAAAAATTTAGGCAGAAAACAGGTTCTCAATTTATACATATTACAAACACAAACTATAACCTGTTTTAAAAAAATGCCTTTCTCATAGTCTTGGAAGCAATAAAAATTGAACACACCCCAAAGAGTTTCAAGACAGGCACAATGAACTCATTTGCACTTCAGTTAACTACTACTCTAGTAAATGCCTGACACATCCGTCTTGTCTCATGCCACCCCCCCAAGCTCCTCAAGAAGGTGAATTCCAGTACAAAATGTAGAGCTGTTTTTATAAGCCTCTCCCTCCAATAACAGAAAAGAATGGCCTCTCAGGCCCTTGTTTTTCCCTGCTGCATTATTAATTACATTTCTTTTTCTTTCCTATACTGTAGACTTCACTTCCGCTGTAACCTAACAAAGAGAACAAGGTGTCTTATTTCTATAAAGGGACTAAAACTGAAGGCTGAAAATCCACTTGCAATTGTATTTAACACACTGGCTATGTTCTCTAAGTACTGAGGGGGTCCAGTGGGTCGATCAGATCACACATGCAGGGAGGGGGGCTGGCTGGAAAGGTGAACAAATGGAGGGGGTGGAGTGGGAGCTGGGTGGAGGTGGGTCACAGATGACAATATGTAAAATCATTTTAGTTCTATGAAAGCTGCAAAGAATATTGAGAGAGAGACAGGGAGGGAATGCAGTATGCCCTTCCTCAACGTGCTGGCAAAGTAGTAGGCATTCCACAAGACCACTGGGCAGCTGTGCCAGCAGCACCAGCTGGGCAGGGAGGGTGGGGCGGCTGTCCTGACAACTGTCTCCCCTCAATTCAGCAAACACTGTACACAAGCCCGGGGAAAGGGAGGGGACGTTGGTACAAAGGAGACTCGGTCCCTGACCCACAGAGCCCCGACTGTGCCGGGTCAGGAGACTGGGTGGAAGGAAGCGCCCGCGCCCGCAGGGAGACCCCGATGCGATCGTGCCTCGGTTTCCCCGTCTGCCGGGGCGGGGTGCAGCCCGCGGAGCACGCGGCCGGGCTCCGGGGACGCCGGGCCGGCCTAGCGCGCTGCAGACCCGAGCCGGGCGCGGCGGGCGCAGCGGGGGTCGGGGAGGGAGACCCCGCGGCCCCGGCCTCGCCCCCCGCTGCCCGCCGGCCCGCGCGCCCGCCCGGCCGCCCCGCCCACCACCGCCCCGACCCCGCTCACTTTCTGAGAGTCCATGGCGAACGCCCGAGCCCGGCGGGCCGAAGCTGCCGCAGGAAGCCAGTGAGGAGCGCAGAGGAGGCCGCACCCGCCGGGCCGCTGGCCTGGGCCGCCGCCCGCTCCCGCAGCCGCGCCCGCCTGCCCCGCCTGCCCGCCCGCCCGCGCCGCTACGCGCCCGCCCGCCCCGCGCGCCGCTCAGGCAGAGCCGCGGTTGTCAGGGTGAAAGGGCGGGAGCGCGCTGCGCGTGCGCATGCGCCGCGCCGCAGCCCAGGATGCAGCGCTGCGGGGCAGCTCAGCCGCACCGCGCCCCTCCGAGCCTTGGCAGGAGCCGCCGGGCGCTCGGCAGCCCCCCCCGATGCCTGGGGGGGCTGCGGGATCGGGCCACATCTGGCCACCCAGCGAAGCGAAGGACGCTGGGATGGGGATGCGACGCTGGAAACGGGGCAGAGGCCTCGTGGTGTGGGACCGAAATGATGGGCTTTGGAACCTTGTTAGCTTCCTTCCGCCGGCACTGGACGCCGGAGCGATCTGGAACCAGTCACCCCCGGGGGCTCGGCTCATCTTTGCACCGGACCGCAAGGATGAACCGATGTATTGGAAATGCCCAAGCCGCGGGGCTGAGTCCATGAGCCGGGCAGCTGCTGGGGTCGCTCATGCGGACTTTAGAAAGCTCCAAGCCGACAATGGGCTTGAAAAAGTTCTCCTCTGGGGAGAAGCTTCGTTCTCTATTTGGATGATTCGAGAAGTTTGGGGGAACAAAACAGTCGGGTGGTTAGATAGTAAATGAATAGAAGGGAAATGAGTGTTTAGTATTATGTACCAGTTCTACAAACTGAGAATTAGGCAGTAACCAAGACCCTGATCACAAAGAGTTTACAATGTAGTAAGGTAGAGGCTGACTGAAGAAATCAGAGGCGGCCACAAAGAAACGGGTAGCTGGGTGTGGTGGTTCCTTGTAATTTCAGTACTGGGGAAACTAAGGCAGGACCAGTTAAAGAAGGAGGGAGGGAGAGAGGAAGGGAGGGAGGGAGGGAGTGAAAGACTGTATGGTGGACTCAATCTATAAGCTTCAATTTCCTTATAGGAAGGCCAGAGAAGGCGTTATTCTAGAATGAGCTGAGGGAAAATCACACAAGTGTGTGAGGGAGAGCTTTTAGCCAAAAGAAATAGCAAAAACAAAGAGACATGAGGTGGATGTTTGAGGAACAGTATTCATCTATGCAGGACTGCAGTTTCCTTGTGACCGAGACTTCTTTTGCCCACACCGCACAATGTGCACTCAGAAGATCCTTTTTCAACTGAATAGGGATGTAAGAAATGAGATAAAGGGCACAGAGGAAAACAAAGATTTGGTTCAGCTAGGTAGACAATGCTTGGAAAGCCTGGGTCTGAGGAGAGTTTATCCACAAGTTTGTTCCTGTCAACTGAGAGGCGAAGTAGCATGCTGTCCTACAGAGAAGCCACTTTTGGGGGACCAAAAGCCCCTATTTCCATGAGAAGTGACTGCAGCCAGACACCCAGCCACAAGCCAACGCTGTGGCCCCAAAGGCTGACCTGCGCAGTAAAGGCTGACCTGCGCAGTGAAGCCGCGTCAGTTTATTGTGAGGGAGAAATGCAGACTGGGAAAATAGGGACATCAAAGGTCAAAGCAGTAGCAGGAGGGAGGGTTATCCCTGCCCTTGCTCAGCAACAGTCACCCACTGTGATAGGAAGGAAAGAGCTTTTGGTCCTGTTCCCTAGAGCTTCCCACTCACCCTACTGGAGGTCACCAAGCTATGACTTCCTTGACAGGCACTACCACAGGAGGAGGAGAGAAGTTTTGGAGCCGACAAGTCACCCTGAAATGTGATCCCAGACTCTGTCACAGGGCCACACCCTAGGAGCTCACTCTGGGCTCCTTGCCTGCAGCGCAGCCAAGGACTCTGTGGATCCCGACAACCCCATTTGACTTCTGCCCTCACCAGATCTCTGGCTCTTTGGCCAGGCTTCCCTGCGCAGTTCTTCTCCGGCCATTTTCTACCCTCATTCCCATCCCAGAGCAACTAAGTTTCTTTGGACCTTGACTTCTGTCTTTCCTAGTCCACATAATTCTGTCCCCCACAGTCACCATCAAGTTGGACAATAGTAATTCTTCATCTCAATTCTCACTCCCTCTTTGGACTATAGACTAGTTGGCTACGTTTTCTATACTTTCCTTTTCACAAAATTAGGGCAGAAACTTTTTAAATTAGCTTTTCCAATAAAAATAAAGTGAATAGTAAACTCAACCAGCTGCATTAGTGTCACCTACTAACTTGTTAGAAGTGCAAAACATCAGGCGACATCCCCAACCCCAATGAATGAGAAACTCTGGGGAAGTCCAGCAATCAATCTTTTTTTAATTTATATTTATTTATTTTTCCCCAAACATACAAGTTCAACAGGTACCCCGGTCCCCTCCCTCCCTCCACTTTCCCCCTTGTACCCTCCCCCCTTTTCTCCTTCTTTTCACCCCCCTCCCTCCCCTTCTCCCAGTGTCTCCCCCTTCCCCCCTTCCCATTCCCTGGAGCATCCTTTTGTGTAAATGCCAAAGTTCCCTCTGAGTCCTCCACTCTAGTGAGGTATAAGGACTCAATGGCATTGCCCAGAGCCCTTTCTTTGGCTCCCCTTTAGTATGAGAGCACTATTATGACTGTTAATCCCTTGCTCTAAGGATCCTAGCACCTAGATCCATGCTAGACTTTGGGGGGGGGGTCGTTGACCCAAATATCACAATGTCAATCATTGCGCAGGTCATGCAAAGTCTGATTATGGCTACTGCATCCCTAACTTGTGTGGAGTATCTTGCATATTATTGGTCCTCCCCATCTTTAGGCTCTTACGATCTTGCCGCCCCCCTCTTCAGCAAATTTCCCTGAGCTTTAGGATGGGGAGAGATTTGGCTGATCTGGTTCCAGGTGATTAACATAGAGTCTTTGGTGTTCTGAATTATGGTTTGTTGTTTTCAGTTTTCCAGCAATCAATCTTAACCAGTCCTCTAGGCGATGCTGATGCAGACTAACACCTGTGAACCTCTGAACAAAGAAAATTGCCTTTAAAAAACATGAGACTAATAACCCAGTTGGTAAAGTTCTTGCTGTGCGAGCACGAAGCTCTGAGATTGGATTCCAGCACCCACATAAGAAGTCCAGCAGGATAGAGCTCTCATCTGTAATCTCAGTGCTGGGATGGAAAGACAGGTATCCGAGGAGCTTTGCTGGCCAAACAAGCCAAGAGCACGAGGTCCAGGTTCAGTGAGAGACCCTGACTCAAAAAACAAGGTGGAAATCAATAGAGGAAGATACCCGACTAACATCAACCTGTGGCCTGCACATTGCCCCCTCCCCCACACGGGTAAAGCTAGCTTAGAATCCCAGCCCTGGAGAGATGGAGACAGGAGGGTTCCGTGGACAGCCAACCTAGCCAAATCAGTGAGCTCCAGCCCAGTAAGAGATTCTGTCTCAAAAAAACCAAGTTGGATAGTTCCCGAGGAACAGCACCCGGTCGATCTCTGACCTCTACACATGTGCATGCATGTATGGACACACACATTTGTACACCTGCTCACACAAGCACACACAAAATAAATAGGAAAAGGATCAACAGAGAACCAAAATGTAGGTTTCCTCTTTCCTAAGATATAACATCTATTCATAGTTGCCTTGTTTCATACTCTTTCATGCGTGTGCATGTGGTGTGTACATTTCTGTGTGTGAGCATGTGCATGTCACAGTGGGTGCATAGAGGATGTTTTCTGAAGCAGATTTTCTGTTTGCCAAGCTGGTTGTGGGAACTTCTCGGGATTCTCCTGTCTCCACCTCCCATCTGACCACAGGAGCGCTGGAATTCCAGGTATGCACTATGTGCCTGACTTTTGCAGGGGTTCTGAGGATTCAAACTCTGGTCCTCAAGCTAGAATGGCAAGCACTGAGCCCACAAAACCATCTCTTCAGTCTCTAGATAGGTATTTGAGTCAAGTGTCTGGGCTTCTCTGACTGCTTTCTGAATAAACCCCAAATCATCGTTAGCATTACTAATTATCATTAGCATTCCATTAGCAAAACCATTCCACAAAGAACCAGGTTCCCCATCTTCTATGAGGGGCACTGGCAATGGCCTGCAGTCCTGGCTACCTCATGAGTCCTGAGAGAGGAAGTTCCTTCCCTTCCATGTCTCTTAGGATCAGACTCCTTGGGAGTCAGACACAATTGAGGCATCTGTATTTAAATCCCTAACACTTCTTGGGTACCAGCCATATAGTCATTGGTAATTCACTTGTCCTTACTAAGATTTGATTTTCTGGTGTATAACAAATGATCATAATTCCCTTTTCCGGTTGTGAGGATTAAAGGAAAGTGTTTGTGTGTGTGTGTGGTGTGTGTGTGTGTGTGTGTGTGTGTGTGTGTGTGTGTGTGTGTGTAACACATCTGGCTTAGCAGGTATTTAGTAACTGGTAGAGTTACTATTCTTACTGCCCTTTGTAGTCCTTTGGGGCTGACCTTGCATTGTCCTCTCTCTTTTTGGATCTTTAGAACCTTAGAATGTCACATCTCACCAATTTGCACTTTTTCTGCTGCACTTGGTTTTTCTGAACTTTTTCCATGGTCAGATTCAACCCTTTGTGGAAGCCCCAAATGTACACCCATTGCCCCCTAATAAAAATCCAGCACAAGTCTTAGCTTTTTCCTCCTAACCTTCAAAGACAAATCTCTTCCAAAAAACTTTGTGTGTGTGTGTGTGTCTCTGTGGGGGACCAAGAGTGACTTCGGAAATCATCCTGGATTGTTTCTACCTCCTTTTTGCTTCACTCTGGGATTTCTCAGGCTCTGGTATGGTTTCTATGGTTGGGAAGAGATACTGATAACAAATATTCTTTGGGTGCTTATTATCTGTCAACCTTCCAGAGCCAGAAGTACAAGCTGCTGCCATTTCTGCCTGGTGTTTTTATGAGGGGTCTGGGATCTGAACTCTGGTCTTCCTGCTTGTGAGGCAGAACCTTACCCCTGAGCCATCCCTCCAACTTCAAGCATCAGTTTCTTTGCTGTGTACTAGGGCTCACAGAACCAGCACCCGCAGGACTGTTGAGTCCATTAAATGGAGTAATCCACAGCAAGCCTTCAGCTCGTATCTGACAGGTAATAAGCACCCAAAGAATATTTTGTTATCAGTATCTCTTTCCAACCACAGAAACCATACTCTATGTTTTCTGCCTATTTCTGACTATCAGCCAGATTCCCCAAATGCCTAAAACCCCTTGGAAGTCCTAGGTACTCATTAGAAAACAGCATGTCTTAGGAGGAAGAAGATGGTTTTGCCCTGAAGGGCATCATCACAGTGTGGTCGGATACCACACTTGGTTGAGCTCTAAAGCCACATGGGAAGCAGTCAACAGACACAACCCTGGCTGGTGGAGGGCCAGGAAACTATGTGAACAGAAATACAGTTCAAATGTCATTTGTATTTTTCTGAAAGGAAAAAACTTGGGAATGGTCTAATCAGTAGCTTCAATTCTCCCTGGGGTTGGTGGGCAGAAGAGGGCAATGATGCTCTCTGGTGTCCCACTGGTATAGTCATACCCAGCTGTTGGAACCTACAGGAAGACAGATTTCCATTTAACGATGTGTAACATAGTCCCAAGAAGCCAGAATAGACTATGTGGTAATGAGGTTCCCTCCAGTACCAGGATCAAAGTAGAAGCCATTGTTGGGTTCAGGCACTCAAAGGGTATCTGGTGGAAATAGCTTCACTGGGAACCTTGAGGTTTCACCATCCCCAAAGTGCAGGCCAATAACAGCTTGACCTCTGCAGAGAACCAACTAATGGAAGGTGGTGCTTGGGATGCCGAGTGATGAAACGAAAATCTCATTCCTTGATTTAAAAATAAAAAAAGGGATAGAAGGCTGAAAGGAATTGTAACCATGAGCTTTCCATGAAGGACGGACGTAGCCCTGGCTTCTGACCTACTGGTGCTCTTTGAAACCCTTCTTGGAATAAGGCCTCAGCCTGAAACATTAGGGATTTCTGCCTGTGCTGGAAATGTCTCACGTATTAAACGGTCTCTCTGGCCCATGATATCTGGAAGGATTCGATTCTCTGCTTCTCAGACGGACCATCCAAGCACACACGAGAAGCTAGGGGAGTTTTCCCATACTCCTACCTCTCCTTCATACCAATCAGCAGTCCAATGTCTGGATTTACATTCAGATTCCCAGGCCCTTGATTATAAATAAAGTCTGGCAGGACCAGGCAGGAAGAATCCTTACCGGTCTCCCTGTGGGTGGGTTCTCCCATCTGTTTGCACCCAGCCATTCTCTGTATTCTGTCTCTCTGTGTTCTTTTCTCCACTTTTCCATTTCTCAGCCCAAGGACAGCTTCATGGACCACCAAGTGAGATGTGGTAAACTTAGAGAAGCTTTTAAGACAGAATAATGGCCAGAAGAGAGGTGTCTTCCCCGCCCCACCCTTTTGCTAAAGAGGGGGCTTTTTTAGATCCCTTTCTGACTTAACTTTGAAATTGCACTCACCTTTAGAAAGCTCTTTGGTTTCTTCTCATCCCACCCCTCCCATATATTCCATTGCAAAAGGCCTTACTGTTTATGAATTAGAAGATGTCAGCTAAAAAACTCTAGCTATTATGATTCACTGTGTCATAATAATTCTCTCCACTTGTGGGAGGCTGTCGGTGGCGATGCAGGTGGATAAGGCCTGGAAGGCCAAGTGTTTCCAACACACCCAGCCACGGTGCTGGACGTGCTTCTAGACTCATGCTCAGGGACCGACCACGAACAAAGCAGATTTATTTGCCTATCAATCACTTCATGAGAAGAAATCTCCCCCAGGGTGCTGGCTCACGGCCAGGCTTCCCCAACACAGAGGAATAGGCTCATTGTTCCCATTAAAAGCTTTGCTTGGCTGCCCCCCATTCCTCCCACCCTTGCATGTACTGTGAAAGTGATGTGGGCCAGGTCGAACCTAGGGACATAAAGTGCTGTCATGTCATTAACTGACCACGCCCCTTGATTGAGCACCCTAACTTGGGTACTGCACTGTCTGAAACAAATCTCACTTTGGAAACACAGTATCAGTTGTGTGGCCTTGGGTTATGTCTTATCCCTTCTGTATCTCAATTTTCTCATTTGTCAAATGAGTATATGAATAGTATCCACTCAATAGGGTTACTGTAAAGATACATGACTTAACACAGGTGAAGAATTTAGAGGGGTGTCACACACAGCAAATGCAGAATGTCTAATTGTGCATTATTTCCTAAAACAAACATTCTAGATACAGCGCCAGGGCAGAATGGTGTCTGAGTCCTTTGACGCTGCAGGGTTGTGGCTGTCAGGTTAAATGGTACTGTACTAGCACTTCCTGGGAAAATAAGCCTCTTAGATGTCTCTCTCACCCTGAAGGTCAATCTGTACTTTACCATGACAGAATAATTAGAAGGGGGAAGATGAGATCAGAGGGGAGGCTGGAATGTAAGACAAGGTGTAAGATGCTTTGATTAGAAAATCCGGTTCGTTTCTGTCCATCCCACAGGTTACACTGTGACCTAACGGCACACAGGAAGGGAAGATGGGATGCAGAACAAGTCAAGGAAGCAGCCCAAGGAAAAGTCAGAGATGGTGAATAGAACAATCCCCAGGGACAGAAATAGGAGATGAAACGTAGACCGGAGAGAGAACATTTCATTGCCCCAATACTGGGGAAGGGTTGGGAAATTTTCAGAACATAGAGGAGACAGAATACTTTGCAGCCATGATACTTACCTCTGGGGAAATTATTCAGTCATATGAGAGAAAACATATATGCTATTGTAATTTTTTTTAAAAAATTTTTTTAAGGTTTTCTAAATACAGTTGGATAACATCTGTAGAAAAGGAATGTATGTTTCTCTGGGCTGAGAAGACTATATGAAAGCTAAGCTTGGCTTCAGTAAGTACATGTGATATTGCCATGGTTGACACAATTATATCTGGCCCAAAATTTGTTTAAAAATCCTACTTTCCAAAGGACCGCAGGAGACGGGGGTCTTCAAAATGTGATTAGGTCATAGAGGCAGAGCTCCAAGAGTGGAATGGCAAGAAAAAGGAACACATCATCCCTTCTGATGTATAAAGATTCAGAGAAAAGGTATCTGCAAATCGGGAAATAGTTTCAGAACACACAAGTAGCTATTGCTGGCATTCTGATCTTAGATTTCCCAGGGTCCCAAACCGGGAAAAGCAGGTGCTAGTGTTTATAAGCAGCACAGTCAATGGTACTTTGTTATAGCAGCCTGAACAGGCTAAGAAGAACATCAATAAGTACTGTATGTTTACTTTTCTGCTTCCATGAAAGTGAATCAAAGATAAAGAAACTGGCTCTGAAATAAAAATTGAACTTTAGCATAATTTCCCCATGATTTTTTTTAAAAAAAGATGAATGAGAGATGGATAGAAAGATTAATGGAGATCAGATTGCTACAGTTTTTGAATTCCAGGATTTAAGAATGTGATCTGTGGGAAGCTACTTGCATGCCCAGAGTTATTTCAGGACATAATTGACAGAGAGATAGGAAGGAGATGAGTGGGAAGATTCTGGGGTGAGAAGCTAACTGAGGGTGAGAGACTAAGACCCCTCCTTTCCACTCTGCCTACCTTTCCACAGTTAGAGCAGTACAGCTCCTTCAGCCCACCCCATTTCGGCATCCATCACCCTTCACCATCATTTGAATGCAGTGATTGCAAAGGCAGTATAAATCCTTAAGTAATCTTTCACTCAAAAACAAAAATCTGTCGTAGTGAAAACTGTGGTCTTCCAAAGTTATTTAAATCAGGAGTCAGTTTTTTTTTTTTTTTTTTTTACTCAAGAACCATGTTGTCAATTTTTTTTAGACTCTAAGGGCTATTCTATCTGATAAGATTGCAAAACTCTGCTACTGCAGAAAGAAGTCATAGACAATATATAAAGGGTGTGGTTGTTCCCATAAAACTTTATTTACAAAAATAGCCTGGGGGAGGCAGATTTGACCCATGGTCATAAAACAACAGCTAGCATTATTTCACCTAGAAAATAATTCTGTAGTTCCTCTGTGCTTCTAAAGTCTCTCTGATTCCCTCCCCCAAGACACTTCCCATGTGGGTACAGCACCATCCCCACCCCTACTGGCGACAGGAAGCACTACCCATCAGGGTATTGAAGGGCGATTATCTCTGAAGCAATAACGAGCAAAGCCTGGTGTTACAGTGAAGGGATATTGGAGTTAGACCTAGGGTGGAAACTTCCTCCTGTCTACAAAGACCTTACCCACAGCACACAAGCTGTCCGAGCCTCTAATTTCCTCCTGGGTGAAATGGCAATGACAGGCAAAGCTTACAGAGCTACTGTGAGGATTCGAGGTATGTAGAGCACCGGTCCTAATGCTCTGCATGCAGCAGGCCTCGGTAATAGTAGTTATTAACCCACATCAGTCTATAAATAGCAGAATCGAAGAGACTGAGTGCAGAGAATTCCTGTGTGGATCCGGACTTCAGGACAGCACAGTCAGTAAATAAGAAGCACGGCCAGTCGTTCAAGCACAAGGCCAGAAGAGAAAGCAACACAAGTTTGGAGACAGGGCTGCAAGGTGCATTACTAGCAAATGCTTCTGATTAATCATTTATTAGCCAGTCCTCACTGCAGCAAATCCACTTGATCCGTGGGTAGCTGGGGAACCTTGTCGCTGGCTTCCCGTGAAGTAATAAGATCTGCTGTTGCTCCCAGACTCAACAGCTGGCGAGTGGGAGAGGCTGGGTAAACATCTCCTCTGAGTCCGTTCTTCTGAGCTCAGGAGACCAGTCACCTTTTCCTCAGCTGGAAAACAAACACATCAAGAGAATGAGAGCTTCCCTCTAGGGAGCAAGGCACAACCAGAAGCCATCGATAACTCCAGATAGATAATGTGGCATAATCTTTAGATATTAGGAAATGTTAAAAAGGCTGAGCACTTGGGTGCGCGCGCGCGCGCGCGCACACACACACACACACACACACACACACAGCTGCATGCCCAGGCATTTGAGAGAGCCTGGATTCAAATCCTGATTCTACTCCTTTATCAGTAGTGATTCTGAGTTTGTGAGCAAGCTATTTAACCTTTGCGCTTACATTTCCCCGAGTACCAAATGAAGAGAAAAATGGCACCTTTCTTAAGGTTGTTGTGAATGAATTAAATGAAGTATTATACTGCCTGAGATCTGGTAAGGACATGGTAAGGAATGCTGGATTTGGATTTTCTGCCATTGGGATTGGTATTATTTTTGGCAAGAAATACTTTTAGAATAGAACTATAAGTCAAATTCAAAGTTAATCTTACAAATCTGGTTCTATTGTACTCTCAGTCTGAAGTTCAAATGAAAGCTTGGATTTTTCACACAAGAACAATGGGCTTTCCCACAGTTTGGTTCAGATAGTGACTGAGTAAATGGACTGAAAAACCTTTCTTTTCCTCCTCTTCCTCTTCTTCTTCCTCTTGTTCCTTCTCCTTCTTTCCCTTCTCTTCCACCTCCTTTTCCTTCTTTTCCTTCTTTTTTCTTTTTCCTCCTTTTTCTTCTTCTTTTCTTTCTCTTTTTATTCTTCTCCCCCCCCCAAACTGGTGACTGATTGACCCTAAGGCCATTGGCATGATGGGCAAAACAATAGAATTATTACTGAGCTACAGAACCAACCTTGATAATATTGTTCTGAAAAGGACATCCTTAGTCACACTGAAATATTTAAAATGGAAGGGTATAGCTGTATTCACATTATTTTCAAAAAAGAGGAAATGCATATTTTGTGTGCATGTATGTGTGTGTGTGTGTAGAAGGGGAGAGAAAGAATGCAGATGAAGTAAATGTATAACAACATGTAATGAGATGTTCTATATATCATCTTTACTTTTTTTTCACCTTGATATACTACAGCATCTTTTCTTTACACAATGATGCATTGCTGGAGCCTAATGTTCCTGCTTAATAGTGGAAAATCAAAATTTATTGTTATCTTTTATGCAGTGATTACAAAAAAACTTTACATAAATTAATAGCCCAAATAAATTTATAGCTGTAAATTTATACCAACACTCCTAACTCAAGGCAAGTACCAACCGCCCTGGTGAGGAGGGAAAACACTAGAGGAGAAACTGGCTTTTAAGGCTTGAACTTTCCCGCCCTCTTCCACCAGCAAGACAGAGTGACAACTGGCTCAGCAAACCCTGGGACAGTCAGTTCTGCGTTAATACCCTGTACAGGTTGCTGCGCCTGGCTCATGTCTGCCAGGCTGGGGATTTCTCTTCCATAGTAAAGCTCTCTTCAATCACCAAGTAACGGAGCCACATGGACTAAGGATTTAAACCAAGATATGCACAGGGTTTTCAACATATACCAAGGGTCAGATAATTTGAATACAAGGTGAAAAGTCAGCAGCATGTTCCATGATTCAGTGCCGATATCAGATACAGGCTTCAAGGACAAAGATCTCTTTCCGGAGGCTTTGTTCAGATTCATGAGGCTAGCGTGAGGTGTGTACACTTGCCAAGGCAAACCGACACTTGGGAATCAACTCACACTGCAGATGTCAGACACCTGCTCAGTCTGTCTGTGGAGGGATCCTGCTCTTTATTGGTCCACATCTGCTGGAAGGCAGGGAGCGATGAAAGAAGGAGTACTTGAGCTCTGGAGGAGCAAATGACCTTGGCCTTCATCCTGCTGGGAGCCAGGACTATGACCTCCTTCTACATCCCATCGGCAATGCGTAGGTTCATGGCGGTGCCACCGACAGCACTGTGTTGACATACGGGACCTTACAGTTGACCACATCATACTTCAAGCTGGAGTTGACAGTGGTCTCATGGACATCACAATACTCCATAGCCAGGAAGAAGGGCTGGAAAAGCACTTCTGGACATTGGAGCCACTGATTGCCAATGGCGATCCACCTAAGGAAGAGGAGGATGCGGCATGGCCTTTTCTCTCTCTGAGTCCTAGGCAACAAAGCACAGCTTTTCCTCGATGCTGCATCCGATCTCCCACTCAGCTATGCTGCTGAAGCTGCAGACCAGATACGAGATAGTCTATCAGGTTCTTGTCAACCAGGTCCTGACCCAAGATGGCACAAGGAAGGGTATATCCTTCATAGATGGGCACAGTATGTGTGACCCTGTTGCCAGTGTCTTTGATGATGTCAGTGGTGTGCCTAGAAGCCTACAGGAACTGCATGATCTGAATGGCTATGTAGGTGACTGGGGGGTTGAAGGTCTCGAACAAGGACTGTGTTATCTATTAGCTTTGGAGTTCACTGAAGCCTTGGTCAGCAGCACCTTGGGCCATGGTCAATGGGATACTTCAGGGTCATCTCAGCCTCACTGCTCATGTAGAAGCCCTACTTTTCCTTACTCATGCCCGCCATGATGTTCTGTGTCAGGGGTCTGGCAGTGGAGGAGAACTCAGCCTTGGGGACACCATTGCCGGCAGAGTCTGATGAGTGAAGTGATTATTTTTCCCATTGCAAATGTCTCAGAGAAGGACAGGGGGACGGAACAATGAGAAGACATGAGTGAGACCACTTGGGTGTAGTCTTTATTCTACAACCTTGTAAAAAGGTTGAAGTCATTCCTTAGTAAGTCTTTCTTCTTTTCTCTTTTTCTGGATATGTGGTACACATATTGTGCATGCATGTCCATGGAGACCTGAAGTTCATGTCTAGAATCTTCTTTGATTGATCTTCTGCCTCATTCATTAAACCAGCATTTCTCAAACAAGCCTGGTCTTTCCACTGTGGCAGTGCCACTAGCTAGCTTGCTTCAGGAATCCCCTGTCTATACCTTCCAAAGCTGGAGTTACAGCTGGGTCTCTTTACCCATTCAGTATTTGCCAGAGTTCCAGAGATCTGAGTTCCAGTCCTCTTTCTTACACAATCAGTGCTTTAACTGCTGAGTCGTCTCTTTAATCCTTTTAAGTGTTTTTAATAAACTTTATTTATCAATTCATTCATTGTGTGTGTGTGTGTGTGTGTGTGTGTGTGTGTGTGTGTGTGTGTCAGAGGGCACTGTGTGTCCCTGTGGAGCACCAAGGGTGACTTCGGGAACCATGCTGGATTGTTTCTACCTTCTTCTTGCTTCGCTTCGAGATTTCCCAGGCTCTGTACACCAGGGCTGGAAGTGCAGGCCGGAGCCATTTCCGCCTGGCGTTTTTATGTGGTAGCTGGAATCTGAATTCAGGACCTTCTGCTTTCGAGGCAGAGTCTTAACCCTTGAGCCATTTCTCTAGTGCAAGTTTTTAGTGTTGGGCATATGTTTGTCTAGGCCCAAAGTTTGATCCACAGTACTGAACAGAAAGGAAATTAAAAAAAGTAAGTCCTCATTAGGACAGGCCGATGAAAGAAAACATCAGGCAAACACAGGGCTGCTGCAGGAAAGCAGAAGTGAGAAGCTAGTTCGAGCCACAACACGTAGGAGAGTTTGGACTCAGAATCAAGAAATAAGAAGTTGCTCTGTGATTGAAACATCTAATGGTATTGGATAAAAATCTCCTGATAGACCTGTCTCTATCACAGACTCTGCCCATCCGCAGAATTGTCGTGTGAGACATTGCTTAAAGCCCTCCCATACATTTCATTTAGCACTGGTGGGACAGCTCAGTGGGTAAGGCACCTGCTTACAAACCTGGAGGCCAAAGTGTGATCCCTGGAAACCCACATGGTACATGTGAATGCCTCTCTCTCTCTCTCTCTCTCTCTCTCTCTCATAAATATTTATTTTAAAAGTTTTATTTTAGAGCCTGAGTCGAGATTTTAGCATCTTTTTCCAGTTACTGGCTGTTTGCTGATGTTCTTTCTCAGATTTCTTCCCAACTGCAATCAATGCATCTTGCAAATGGAAGCTAGAAAAAAACACCACTTTCAATAAATCCATGCCTTACTCAAGAGATGACAAGAGTTCCTGTCCCCTGGGACAGCTCAACCGAACTTTGCTGCTTCATCAGTTCCATGTTTTGTGACTTTCTATATTGTGATTTTGCAGTTTCAGCTTTCATGATTTTTTTTCCTACTACCGGAAACAACAGTTCCTATAATTAGACTGATCTGACACTGGCTGGTAATTAGGGACATGTGGCAGGGAGACTAGATATGCTGTGATTTGTCTGAGATGGAGATAAAGAATTTTTACTCTAATTTTAATTTAAAATGTTATTTTAGAATAGTTTTAAGTTTACAAAAAAAGCTACAAAATAATAAACACTTCAGTACCTCATCCACATGTCCCCTATGGTTACATCTTAGAACACTGTAACATATTCTTGACAATTGCTGAATCAATATTAGTGGACAGCTATTTGCTGCAAACTGTACTTCAGATTCCTTAATTTTCCCTCATTTTCCTTTCTGTTCCAGGCATTCAGGAAACTGCTATCACATGTATCTTTCCTATAGTTAAATATAAAAATACTTAAAGAATCAAATGCTATCCTTAAAAAAAATTGTCCAATCTGATTAAGATTTGACATGACACTTGGATACTGTAGCGTTCCCACTACTCTTGAAATGGAAAGGTCCACTATGTAATCTAGCCCATGATAAGGATGAATAGGAACCTTCATCCTAAGTATTGTATACCTTGGGAAGCAGGAAAAATAAACTTTCCCAGACTCATACTTCAAGACTCCACCTGAATAGCTCTCTTGCAAAAGTTTTACTTTCTATATGGTTAAAAAGACTGAGGGATCTGGGATAGGAGGTAAGGGAGGGACAAATAACACTAAGGGTGTAAGATAACTCCACCTGCAAACCTACTAATTTGTCATTTTGTTTAAAAATACAACAAAACAAAAAAGTTGTAAAGGAGATAACCTACAGAGAAGGTGAGAAAAGGAATGGTAGAAAGTACCTTGAGACATACCTTCCAGAAGGTGATTAAAACAAAACTCTCAGTACCAAGTGTGGGCTAGGTCCATATAAATCATTGGTCAAGGATGTCCCAAAAACACCTAAATTAATATGAGTTATTGGCACCGTTCTTGATTATCCACCAAACCTAATGGCAAAACCCCATTGCTCAAGAGATCACATACTTTGGACATGGCAAAAATCAAGCTAGAACTAACCTGGAAGCTTCTGCCCTGTCTAGCTTTCACAGGAGAAGATGTACTTCAGGCTGCTGGGGAATGAAAACCAACAGTCTTACCCAGTTATGAATCCTATGGGCTACAAGAAGAACCAGTCTAGCAAGATGTGTTCATTGGCATAATAGTGGCATAACTGTTATGGGGGTAACCAACCACTTCTCACAGGGATTCAAGGCCTACTACACAGGAGGGAACTTAGGCTTGATACTGTTAACCACACTATGAACCTGCAGATGGAGAGTTTATAGGCTGTAGGGGAGAACCTACTACTATTGTTTTACTAAAAGGAGACTATCAAATTGCCTTTTAAATAGTTGTCTTTAAGCCCATTGATCCATGCATCTTTTAGCCTTCATCCTGAAGCTTCTTTTTGGATTCACCCTACCAACTAAGCCCCAACTCCAGCCACTTGCTTTAAGAATTTGTTTTTGGAAGATTTATTTATTTATATACAAGAGAGAATGTCAGAAAGAGAGAGAAAGAGAGAAAGAGAGAGAGACAGAGAGAGAGAGAAGAGAGAGAGAGAGAAAACACATGCATTTCATGGTGAATGTCAAAGAAAGTCAGTGCTCTCCTTCCATCGTATGGGCTTTTGAGGATTGAACTCAGGTTACCAGGTCTGCCAGCAGGTACCTTATCTTAATACTTGCCCAATGTCACTTCCTGTCCTCCTTGGACACTGATGATCCTGTTTTGTGATGTGCCTGTTCAATTGTTTAGCCATTTGGTTTATCTATCTTTTTCTTATTCATCTGCAGGTGTCCTTTGTATGTTTTTGATAAGAGTCCTTTACCAAACACGTGTTTTGCAGGTGTTTTTTTTCTGTTTATGTATTACATTTTTTAAAAATTTTATTATTTATTCAATTGTGCGTGTATGTGTGTGTGTGTGTGTGTGAGTGTGTGTGTGTGTGAGTGTGTGTGCAATGTATGTGTGTGTATGTAGAACCACGGACGAATTCGGGAATCACCATGGACCGTCTTGTCTCCACCTCCTCCTTGTTTACTCTGCCCGGAATTCACAGGCTCCGCCCTACCAGGACCAGAAACGCAGGCCGCCCCTGCTTCCGCCCGGCGTCTATACGTGGGGTCTGGGATCTGAACTCAGGACCTTCTGCCTGCAAGGCAGAGGCTTAACCCCTGAGCCATCTCTTCATTTTTTAATGTCATCTTTTGATAAGCAGTTCTTAATTTTTTATTACCAAATGAAAGTCTTAATTTTAATCAGCCTGTAAGGGAAAACTTTGATTTAGAAACCTGAGCTGTGGTTCTGATCTTGGCACAATACCCTGTAATACAGCCTATAATGAGCAGAAAACTTTGTTCAGAGATCAGCATTGGCTTTCTGAGCCAACTGTCATTACATCGAAGGATACACCAGGCTGCTCCTGGGACCTCTGGTACAGGAATCAGAAAGAGACTAAGTGAAAAGAACTCAATCTTGGGTGCTTTGGCAGACTACATTGCAACAAAGCTGTGGTCTAGACTGAAGGGCAGTTTCCAGACCATGGAATCACCATTTTCATATCTTTCCCTTTCAACCTGCTAACTAATAATCAACCCAGTGTTGTTTTGGATAAGATTAAAACAATCCTGTGACAGGTGGCTTATTTCAACAAAACAGAACAGAAAGTAAGAACATTTTATTATATGCAATGAATAAAGTTTATTACCTTTAACAAGGAGTGGCCTTAAGAGACAAATTGGACACTAGCTAATTATTTACAAAGAAAAAAGAAGGGATCCCAGTTAACTGTGGCAAAACTGAAGCCAATATTCAACAGTTTTGACCTCTAAAAAAACATGTAGTTACTTTATCATCTTTGATAATTTAGCTACAAAATAGTTCATGTTAGAAGTGTGCTAAGAAGTAAAACCTCTGAAATCAAAGTTGCTTTGCAAGTCACAATTACAGAGTAGGAGCTCAGCCATATTTTGGGGTGAATTTGAAGGCACTGAGTGGGATGTGTAAGAATTACACCTGCCTTAAAATTATTAGGCTTTGAAAATTGTGTGTGTGTGTGTGTGTGTGTGTGTGTGTGTGTGTGTGTGTAAGCTCATGCATGTGTGCATATGCAGGACATATAATAGAGATCAGAGGACATCTTGGATGACAGTCCTCACTTCCCACTATGTTTGAGGCAGGGTCTCTTCTTGTTTGCCACAGTATATACCAGGCAAAGCCAGTCCACACATTCCTGGGGATTCTCCTGTCTCCTCTTATTTTGCCAAGGTACATTGAGATTACAGGCACACACTGCCACATCTGGATTTATGTGGATTCTGAAGACTCAAACTCACATCTTCATGCTTTCATAGCAAGCACTTTCTTCACTGAGCTCTCTTGCCAGCCCTAGGTTTTAAATTATTTTAGCTAAACTAGACGGACTGGCATCTGAGCTTTACTTTTCACCTTATCTTTGTGGGTACTTCTGAAGATGATCAGAGCTTTATCTTCTTTGCATGTGTATAACCTTCTTATAACCCTCATATCTCAGTGGAATATGCTGATCTTTTACCCATGCTGCTGTCAGGTAATAAGCATGGGATAAGGTACACTCTATTCCAGGTCCTAGTTAAATCAGATCTGCTGAGACCCACAGAGCAATGGAATATACTTGTGAATCTAGAAATGTGCCCATTTATCTGTGGTCAAGGTCAACTGAGCTTGGCTTTGATGAGTTTAATAAGATCATTCAGAGTAAAATAGTTTTAACTAAGGGCATTAGAACAACTGGAATTTACAAGTAAAAGAAGAAAGTTGAAAACCTATTTCATTTCATACACACACAATAAAAGTTAGCTCAAATAGAAAAAAGAGTAAGATAAAATTCTCAGAAGAAAAGTTAGCATGAAATCCTCATGACTTTGTGTTGGGTTATGCTTTTTAGTTTCATTTTTATTGTCTGATACACTAACACAAGCATAAGTAACAAAAGAAAAGACATTGTTTGACTTCATCAAAATTAAACATGTCCATGTTCTGATGGACATATAAAAAAGCAAAAATAAAACTCATAGAATGAAAGAAAATACTAGCAAATCATGTATCTGAAAAGGATCTAGTATTCAGAACATATAAAAATACATAAATACTTATGCTCAACAGAAGGCAGCCTGATTAAAAAATGGGAAAAAGATTCTAATAGAATCCCTCCAAAAACATATACAAATAATCAATAAGCCTCAGAGAGTACTTAATAGCACAAGTTATTAGGAAAATGTGAAACAAAACCAAAAATAAAAAAAAACACTACTTCTAAATCATTGAGTTGTATATATCAGAAGACCAAAATGGAGATGTCAAAGCATGTAACTGCTGTGTAAAATGGATGGGAACCCCTTCTGGAGGCGTTGTCTTCAGATAAGGAATGCAGCAGTGTGGTTACTATTTTATATTAGTAGCTCAGGCAAGAAGGCCTCTGTGATATACATCTGAGATAAGCTAAGGGCATCAGAGCTAATACAATTGGTTGGAGACAGACCTGCCAAGCGGGTAGGGGGTGGGGGGGAGGAAAGGGGGTGGTGTTGCTTGGGCAGAGCCCAGTGTATGAAGACAGCAAAGAATGAGCTGAGCACAACAGGTATGTTGGGGACATGAAACGTGAAGACTCGCTGAAGTTTTTTCTGAGTATGATATTGAACTCCTGGATGATTTTGAATGGGGGAATGATGAGACCTGTCTTGGATTTTATAGGATCCCTTTGGGGCCCCTGCTGAGAACCATCTGTAGACGGACACAGCTAGGATAGGAGGATGGATTAGTAGGCAACCACACTTTCCAGGAATGAAGGGCAGCAGTGGAGGAAGTGAGAAGTGTTAAGGAGAGAATGGTCAAGGACCATGCCGCTGGGTCTGTTCTTACTGTTGCAAACAGAAAAGCAGGGTTGCCAACTGGAGACAAAATTTTCTCTGGGAGTTAAATTTGACACATTTGTTAGAACCCACTTAGATTGGCTGGGAAGAGTTCCATTGGCAATGTGCTTGCTCGCAAGCAGGAGGACACGTGTAAAAAAAAAAAAGCCATGTTCATTGCAGCTCTATTCACAACAGGAAAGAAATGGAATCAGCCTAGATGTCCATCAGCAGAAGAAAGGACAATGAAAATGTTGTTCCTACATACAATGGAATATTGTTTAGTTATCAGAAAAAATGAAATTCATGCAACACATGGATCACAGAACATAGGCAAAATACATCAACTGGAATTGGTCTGAGAACTTCCTCCTTGCTGGATAGCTTACACAGTACCAAAGAAGTACTATGGAAACTACTGAAATAATCACAGGCTTCATCAACTCATGAGATCTGCAAGTTGCAATAAAAATCACCATGGCAACAAATGACCACCGGTACAATAGTGAGACAACCAACAACCTTCTGATTGAATTCAAGACCCAATTGTCAGAATGGAACACATTCCTGTTATTGCTAGCTAGAACAAGAACCTAAAAAAGGGAAGGAAATAGATCAATAGGGAAAAGCCAATGAACTTATAAGTACCAAACTGCTCTGTAAATAGCTGCTATTATACCCATAGATTTGAAGAACACTTAGAATTCAGCCTAGAAGTCTTCTTTCACAGAGGTAGAGGATCTCAACACCCTGACAGGATGCAGCCTAGGGCTGCGGAAGAGCAGTGATGTGGACAGCAATGGCCGCCAGAATGCAGAGTACCAGTGACCCAGCAGGGCTCACCCAGAATCAGGCCAACCTAATCTTCCCCATCCTAAAGCTTGGGGAACCTCTTGGAAGAGGAGGTGGTAAGACTGTAAGAACCTAAAGTTGGAAAGGTCCACCATTGGACAAGACAGTCCATTTAAGGCAGGACTGCTGCATCCAGGAACTCACTGCAGTGAGACTTGTCCTTACCAGACCTGCAAAATAACCCACATTCCAACATGCCCCTGTAGACTATCAAGGAAATTGAGAGATAAGAACATAAGTGGGAACCTTGGGATTAGAGCTGGATGAGTGACAGGAAATTCCCCTATCGGTGGGGTGGCCTAAAGAAGGGCAACTTGGTATGCCACAGAGTCCTGAACCCCCACAAGAAAGAACCCTAGGGTCCATAGAAGTGGACAAGTAGTAGGGAGGGAGGGAGTAGTATAGATTTATGAATGGAAGGGAGGTGGATGGAAGGGAGGGGATGGAAGGAAGTAGGGATAAGTATTCAATGTGCTTGTAAAATTAGAAAAATAAATTTAAAAATTTTAAAAATGAAATTCACTGGTAACTGGATGGAATTGGAAAATATTATGCTGAGTGAAGTATGCTAGACACAGAAAGATAAATGCCACACGTTCCCTCTTGTATGTGGATGGCAGCATTGAGTCTTCACATTGGTGATTTAACTGGGGAGGTAGAGACAGGTGGATTCTTTGGCCTCACTGACTGGCCAGACTAATCTACTTGATGGTGAATTCCAGGCCGGTGAGAGACCCTGTCTCAAGTCAATTAATGTAGGAGTTCCTTTTAAGATTAAAACAAAATATGCTGGGATTCCTAAGGACACTTCTGTTTTAGTATATCATGTACTTTAACCATATTTGCCCCTGTGTCTTTGCAGACCTTAAGGCGCAATGTAAAATGATGAAAAAGAAGCTGGTAAGGTACTCCACACCTACAATTCCATCACTCAGAGGCCCGGGTAGGACCATAAGGTACAATCAGCCAGTCGGGGTTACACAGTGAGAGCTTGTATTAAAAAAAAAAACTAAAAAGAATAATGCTCAATGGAATGAGATATGCCTTAAAAACAGTGCCCCCTTGTGGGGGTTGTCAGGCCCAAAGCCCGCACTCTGGAAAATGACACATTAGCATCTAAATGGCAGTTGTTAGGGGCTCCTTCCTTTGGAAGTTGAGTTTGCCTCTTGTCTGCACAGGCAATGGCAGGTGAATTTCTCCCTCTGGGAGTGAGTTTACCTCTTGTCTATGCTTGGATCGCTTTTGTTTTTCTCAGGACTGGCTGGGTTACCTCCCCCTACAATTCCTTCCTACAGATTTGAGATACGGTATTGCATGGACCAAGTAACTCTGCTTTGAGGCATACATCGTCCATTCCCTTCTAGCAACGAGGTGCCATGACTGTTTTTCTCTACCTGGAGACATTATGTCTGGTCTCACACAGCAAGAAAACGTCACTCCTGTCTTTTCTTTGTTAATTGGAATGTATACGTTTTACATAATCCTGTAAAGAATTTGGTCCTGCTCTTCTTTGATGTTTTCCTGAATTTGGCCCTGCTCCTTAATTGTCTTCCTATAAATACTCACGCATGCTACAATAAAGTTGGCTTAGATGATAGAGGACATCCTAGGCTCCCTCTGACCCAATGCCTGATCAATTCCTACCACTCCCACTTCTGTTTCCTGCAGTAAGTCTGGGTTTATGTTGGTTCATGGGCAACCCCTCTCAAGTCCTTGCAATTTAAGACTGGTGTTTTAGCATTTACAGTGAACACTAATACTTGGGCGAGGATTCACCTGCCACTTGGATATATAAGTATTTTCTCCTCAGGGGAAAAGTCTTTACTGCTTTCTCCCAACATACAAAGTCATTGGCAAAATTAAAACAACACAGAAGAAGCTATTCTCCCCACTCCTAGAAAGTTTTGAGATGATCCGGTCTAGATATCCTTCCGGATCTTTCGTCTAAGACAAAATACAAATTTGGCATCCAGTGGAAGTGGAAGTGTCCCACTTAGCCGTGGTAAGCCAAGCTCATGTCATTGTGCAGACTGAATGCAGCTTTGTTTTATTTTTTCAAGCATAAACCCAGTAACTCATTACAGATTCGAAGTGGTCGCTTAATACACCATTCAAGCCTATGAGGATTCTGGGGCTGGGGAGATGGCTAAGTGGATAAAATGCTTGTCCTACAAGCTTGAAGACCAGAGTTCACATCCTCAGAATCCACCTAAAAGCTGCTGGGTATGGCAGCTGCCTTTAATCTCAGCATTCAGGAGTTAGAGACAAGGAATATCCAGGGTAAGCTGTCTAGCTAGCCTAGGTGATTGGCTAATAGGTAAATGCCTAATAATAATAAAAGTGGGAAGTCATCAAAGAAAATTCACTGTCAAAGATACAGAAGTAAAAACTGCAAGGAACTGCCATAACTTGCCTTTGAAGTTATGGAAGGTGAATGAAAATGAGTGTATGCTATGTATGGGAAATGGGAACATAAATCAGAGACTTTGTTACAAGTACCAATTGATGAACCCTTTCTGCAGGGCAGAATGTATCAAACTCAAAGACCACCTTGAACTTTTGATGCAGCAGTGCCCTTTCAGGAAATTACTGCAAATCGGGAGAATGTGGTTATCTCTACAACAGAAAGATTATAAAAGAGATCACAGGTTTAATAATGGAATGAATTAACATAACATAAAGTTACAAATTCTAATAGAAATGATCATAAAAATGATATGGAAAATGGTTATTTATATAACTTTATATAATGCTTTAAATCTTTTATTTATGCAATCATTTTATATATTTGTTTATGTATCAATTATTTATTTCATAATTTGTATAAAAAGACTTGCTGGCAGATGATAACTATGACTTTAGCAAATTATCCATCTTGTCCAGCTTCTGTGTTCTTTTTTTTTTTTAATTTTTAAAAATTTATTATTATTATTATTATTTATTCAACTGTGCGCATGTGCGTGTGTATGTGTGCGTGTGTGTGTGTCTGTGTGTGTGTAGAACCACAGACGAATTCGCGAACCACCATGGACGCCTCCACCTCCTTCTGCCCTGGGATTCACAGGCTCCGCCCTACCAGGACCAGAAGCACAGGCCGCCCCCGCTTCCGCCTGGCTTCTATATGTGGGATCTGGGATCCGAACTCAGGACCTTCCGCCTGGAAGGCGGAGGCTTAACCCCTGAGCCACCTCTCCAGCCCCCAGCTTCTGTGTTCTAATCTATAAAATGGGAAGAGTGGGCTGGAGAGATCGTTCAGGGGTTAAGACTCTGTTTCACAAGCAGAAGGTCCTGAGTTTGAATCCCAGGTCCCACGTAAAAACACCAGGCGGTAACAGCAGCCTGCACTTCCAGTCCCGGTAGTGGAAGGAGTCTGGGAAATCCCAGAGTAAAGTAAAAAGGATGTAGAAGCAATCCAGGATGATTCCCAAAGTCATCCTTGGCTCCACAGGGACACATAGTGTCCTCTGATACACACACATACACACACACAAAATAAATAAGTAGCTTAGATAAAATGGGAAGAATAATGTCTGTTCTTCACGAGAAAGAAATATTAAACATAAGAAATAGCACTTGGTACTATTTCATTGTTGTCATCCAAAGTGGGAAAAGACTTAGGAAGCAAAGTAGTGAGGAACTGAAAATGTATGAGAATCTTTGAACCTTTCCGTTCCTCTAGTCTGTGGAATTATTTAAGGACAATGTTCAAAAAGAGACAAAAATACATTTCATTTTTTAGACTTAAAGTGAATGTCACTGTTAGTGTGTTCAAAGATGAATTTGTACATTATATAAAAATATGTATAAAATATAAATATCATTATATATTAATTTATAAATATTATTTATACATTTACTTACACATATTTGTATATAACATACTATCAGGAATATTTTCATATGCTTATCAGGAATAATGCAATACAATCATTCCATAATCACAGACTTCTCCAATGCTAATGAATAGCTCTAGCACTGCCATCTTGTGGAATTAGCAGCACATTACATATCGCATACCCTGGGAGATGGAAATTATATTAAGAACTTTAAAAATAGTTCCATGTAGGGAGATCGTGTCTGGGCGGAGAAGAGGGCAGCTGCGGCCGCACGACCCCCGACGGCCGCGCCGTGGCGGACGAGGAGCTGGAGGCGCAGAGGAAACTGAGGCTGGAGGAGCTGCAGGCGAAGCGCGGGGACCCTGGCGATGCAGCGCAGAGGAAGCAAAGCAAAGGGAAGCAGAAATGAGAAACAGTATCTCAGCCCAAATTCTGGATCGGTCAGCCCGGGCCAGATTAAGTAATTCAGCACTTGTGAAGCCTGACAAAAGTAAAGCAGTAGAGAATTACCTTATGCAGATGGCAAAATATGGACAACTAAGCAGGAAGGTGTCAGAACAAGGTTTGACAGACATACAAAAAAGTAGCCAGCAGAAAGGAAAGAAAACAATAGTGAAATTCAACAGAATTGACTCTGAAGAAGAGGACGATTACTAAATAAAACATTTAGAGACTTAATGGAGCAGTTTCTAGGGCAGTTATGCTTTGTTAAATGTTTACTTTGTTTATTGTCTTATATGCCTTTTGAAGAAAATAAACTTACTATGCAAACTCAAAAAATAGTTCTATGTAGCAGGGTGAGGTTATGTGTGAGTTTGTAAATCACACACCTATTTTAAAAATAAGAATTTCAACATAGAAAATGGTGTCATAGAAAGTTTGACAAAAAGTTAGTACCATTGTGCTACCACAATGCATCACATTATAATTATCTCATCCTGAATCTCTACGCTATTACATTATTCATAATGATATTAAGATTGCATGGCACATGTACTATACCTCATCCCTTATTGGACAGCTAGGCTGTTTCCAAGAAATGACAGCATAATCTGATAGTTTCTGTTTAGGTATATATTATTCTATTTAGTTATGAAAGATAAATGTGCTTTTACGCAGGAAATGTCCAATTAGTATTTCAAAAGATAAGCAAAAATAAGAAAATAAGTTCCAGTTACAATTTCTCAAACCAGCTTACTATAATACTTTAAACAGCATTTATACAATGTATATGTCAAATATCTATGTAGACTATTAGTGACATTTTAAAAAGAAGCACTGGATTATATTACTATAGAACCCACTTTTTTCATTTAAAGTTATATCACTGGCAATTTTTCTGTTAGTAATAACCACTGAAATTGCTTTCATTGATTAATGATGTGCCATTATATCAATTAATGAATATGTACAATCTATCACACAGTGCTGAGTTCTGGTCTATATACTTTTGTGGAGCGTGTTTATGGCTCGAAGGAGAAAAATGAGCATTGAATAATTACACAGGAAAGAAAATACATGAACATAGCTTTTGATGAGAAACTGAAGGACACAGGATGGTACTAGAGAAAAAAACAGAGCACACAGCTTGGCTGCAGAAAGTCTGCCTGAGGAGAAAGTATGGCTACGAAGGACAGAGACTTGGGTGTCTGAAAAGCTAAGGAAGAACATTGTAGGCTGAGAGTACAGCATTTTTAAGGTGGAAAATTTTTTATTCAAGTGCCATGCTGGAAAACCTTTGTGTGACAACCACAAGGGATGTTGTGTTTTCAGTCTGCGGGAGGAGTGTGGCTATTTCAGAAAGCTCACTCTGCCTGCTTTGTGCTGAGAATTTATTGGGAAGTTAGCATGCAGAATGGGAGACCAGCCAGCGGAGACCATTTGCAATAATTCAGATGATGCATTGCAGGATGGTGTGGGTATGGTTGGATTTAAGATGTGATCCAATCATTTTTTACACGGGGCAAAGCGACTGGTCAGCCCTGGTGGTGACAAACATTGGATCAGGATTTGCTAACATTTCTGGGGTTGGAGGTGGGAGGGGAAACAGAAGACTTTGCCCTCATTCTCTTCCCACAGCTTGCTCCAACCCACACTCCGAACATGCTCTCATGTGGAGACTTACATCCACAAATCAAAACTCCATCCACACCACCTGCCACAGTCCCAGCCAGTATCCACCCACAGGAAGATGGTCCTGAAAAAGATTTCCCTGGGGGCTTTGTCTGAGGATGGCTGGGTTCCAGAATTCTGGTTTCTGGGGTATGGTATGAACCCCGTGGCCCCATGAACTTCTTGCCCTGGGAACGCAGCAGAAAGAAGAGCAGGGGTCCTAGTGTTCAGAGCCAGAGGTGATACTGACTGGTTGTGTGCCTGGGGCTTGCTTGTGATGACCCCAGATCAGGTGTATGATGAAGTCAAGTAAAAAGTTGTAAAATGTTGACAAATTCTATTTACCAGTTTGTTTATTTGAAACACAGAGGCCCGATTGTTTTATAATGAAAAAATAAGCACTTTTAAGGTGAAATAACTTGTGGGAAAAAGGGTGGTAAGATTGTAAGAGCCTAAACGTATAGCACATCCCGTTGTCCCTACCTTCTGATGCTTCTTGTCCTGTTTCTCTCTGGCTCTCTATGATTTCATCTTCCACGAAGTTGGTGGTATCTGCACCCACCAACCTGGCTATCTGAACACACATTCCTTCTGTATCCAAGAGAAATGAACCCGTAACACCATCTATACGTTCTTTTATACATTACCATGGATACAGCTATCATTTATTAAGTTACTTGAGGAAAACCAAGGTTTAGGGTCTGATTGTGTCTGTTACCTCTTAGATCCTCATCAGATTCAAGAGATACAGAGTTGGTCCCATTTTAAAGGTGAATATGCAATGCCTCAGACCCAAGAAACAGATCTAGATCACAGAACTGCGTATACCAATTTTGATCCATGTTGTATATAAACCTAAGCACAAGATTCAGGCAAATCTAATTTGTAAAATGTTGACAAATTCTATTTACCAGTTTGTTTATTTGAAACACAGAGGCCCGATTGTTTTTTTTTTTTTTAATTTTTTTATTATTTATTCAATTGTGCATGTGTATGTGTGTGTGCGCGTGTGTAGAACCACGGACGAATTCGGGAACCACCAAGGACTGCCTCCTCCTTGTTTACTCTGACCTGAGATTCACAGGCTCCGCCCTACCAGGACCGGAAACGCAGGCCACCCCTGTTTCCACCTGGCGTCTATACATGGGGTCTAGGATCCGAACTCAGGACCTTCTGCCTGCAAGGCAGAGGCTTAATCCCTGAGCCACCTCTCCAGCCCCCCGATTGTTTTATAATGAAAAAATAAGCACTTTTAAGGTGAAATAACTTGTGGGAAAAAGGGTGGTAAGATTGTAAGAGCCTAAAGATGGGAAGATCCACTCCTGGAAAAGATACTCCACTTAAGGTAGGGCTGCTGCATCTAGGAACTCAGTGCAGTGAGACTTGTTCTTACCAGGCATGCATAAAGACTGACATACCAGCATGTCCCCATTGACCAAGTAGAATCTCAGGAGAGATAATTACACGCAGTGGAAACCTTGGGGACTAGGGCTGGATGAGTAAAGGGGAATGCCCCTATCAGTGGGGTGGCTCAAAGAGGGGGCACTTGGTATGCCTCAGAGGCCTCAACCCCTCCATAAGAGTAGAGGGAACCTTTTGGCCCATAGAAGCAGACAAGCAAGAGTTTGGGAGGAGTATGATGAATTGATAAAGGAAGGGAAAGGGGGGAATGCAAAGGAGGGAGGCAAGAATAAGTTCTCAATATGTTTGTATAACTAAGAAAAATTTAAAAATTAAATTATAAAAAACAGAAAATAAAATATAAATTTTCATACACACATACATACATACATATTTGGAGATATAAAATATCTCCAAAATACTTCATTATGTAAAGGCAAGCAAATTCCACAATAAAAAAGAAACCCAAAATACTTCTGGTCCCAAGCATTTAATATAAGGGATATTCAGCTCAAATTCGATGTGGTAAAGCCTTTGGAACTATAGCTATTGCTGATTCTGTATCAGGGTTTTCTCAATGGACCTTGGCAAGTCAGGATATCAATGTAACACAGCAGCAGCTCTGTCTAGACCATCCAAAGAGGACAGACTGACCATAACAGCTCAACTTCCTGGCACTTTGTAGACTTCTGTCTTTGAAAGAAAAATAAGTGGTGTGCAAGAAAGGGCTGTACAATTCTCACTGAAGGGAAAGAGTCTTTTTAACTTTATCACGTACAAGTGTCTCTGGGGCACAATAAAGAATGTTGGGATTTTAATCTCCCATACCCAATAGGGGGCCTAACGTTTGTAAATAGTTAATTACAGACATACCTCTCACTTGATCAAGTGCTTTAATCTTTTCACTCTTCTAGAAAGTTAATAAAAAGTAAACTAGCACATTCAATCCTCCTGCTTTCTTATATAAACCTTGGGATGCTGCAAGACAAGAGGGGACAACTTTGGCTCAGATGGGTTCGTGGATGCTGAGGATTCAGGAGACTGTGTATTTGTTCTGAATCACGACAAAGAAAAAAAGCCCTCCAGGTAAATGTCTGAAGGGCCGAGGGGGGAACTGTGCAGGCTGTAGCTGCTCCTGGGGGACAGATCAAGGAGTGCAGTGTGTACCATGTAAAGCAGCCCACCCACCTCGCCAAGCCTGCATGGGTATACGTTACCTTCTCGGAGGGCTTCTGAGTATACTAAAGGTAAGAATTACTAAATTAGTTGCTGCTTATAATTGGCAGTCAGCTGTACCTATAGACTGGGAGTTCTAACACAAATAGAAAGCTTCCTGGAGTATAGGATGTCCAAACCTTCTCTCTCTGTGTGTACACATGTAATCACACATGTGTACACGTGGAGGCGTGCGTGTGCCCCTGCACATGTGGCAATAACATTGGTTGTCAATACATATCTTCTACTTTGCTTGACAAAAGGCCTCTTGCTATTTGCCACTAGGTCTTCCAGGTTAGTTGGCCTGTGTGGAAATCGATGGCAGAGCTAGAAGTATTCTAAAGGAGTGCTCTGGCCGTCCAGGCTGCTGATATCAGACACTCTAGGAAACTGGAATTTCCCTCCAGGAATCTCATGCTGATGTCTGGCACCAGACAAAGCTGGAAGGACTTCACAGACAACTAAGAGAGTGGCGGATGGGACCAGATCTTGGCCTGAGTTGTTTAGCTGCAAAAAGTTCTTGCCCTGTACTTAAACCTAAACCTCACATCAGAACCTTCAAGATAGACTTTGGGGGCAACGATAGATATCACTTCCCAATATAGCCACATGGAATACATTTCTTTTTCTGCTTTTCACTATTAAATCGATTTCCATTAATTAATCAATGGAGGATGAATGGCTAAACCAGGGTAGGACACTACCCCAGGTAACATGTGAGCTTCCAGGGATTTCCCTGTGTCTGCCTCCCATCGTTTATCATACCAGGTTTTAAATGGGCTATAGGTTCTCACACATGTGTAGCAGGGACCTTATACACTGGGCCATATCTCCAGCCAGATGTCTAAGATTTCTAAATCCCAGCATGGGACATACGTTCTTTATAATGGTTTTTTCTCCTCCTTTGTGTATTTCCTGAAAGATGCTATTTTTATAAAACTTCAATGAACACACAATCCTCCTTTCTACCCCCATGAAACTTATTAAGCAGTAAAGTAGAAACATTTTGAACACATTTTAAAAACGCGTCAAGTCCAAACAAAGCGGAGAACTAGGTTATTTGAAGCCCGCCATTATCCTCCACCTCACGCACCTTCAGCAGGTATTGGTACTAGTGCTATTCCCAAGTGCTAAGCTTCACAACCCATGTGCTCCCCACCCAAGGTCTTTCTTATACTAAAGCTCTTCGGCTATGTCTTGTCCTTTTGTGTCTTTTCAATCTTTTGTGGCTTGGCTCTATGTTCAGTATGTTAGATTCAAAATATGTCCAATGTTTGAAATGACAAAAATCTGTCCAGTCACAACACTGTGGCACTGACAAGAGAATAAGAGTAGAAATGTATAGCATAACAGAAGATGTGTAATGTGGATTATTCCCCACCCCCCATCAAAAACAGAAAGTGATCTCTTTAAGTCAAAGATTAACTCTGGGCCCAATCTCTGAGTGATGTCCTTTTGGGTTGTTGACTTAGCTAGTGGCCACGAGGCCACAATCTGTTAGGCAATGTCTGCCAATAAGAAGGTCACGCTTGGGTAGGAGTGACTGACACCTCTCCTGATTTGGGGCTGGGCCAGTCATGTACAAACTGCTTATCTGTGCAGATGGGGGAGCCCAGCCCATAGGCCAGGGAATCCTGGCTTGGGGAGTCACATCAGTGCTGTGTCCCAAGACAGATGAGCAAATATTGACACACCGGGGTCCTCTTAGGGGTGGGGACTGGTTAATGACTGCTAGGTTGCATCCAAGAAAGAACTCAACATCTTTACAGAGAGATTGGGATAGATATTTTGTCAGCTAGGACTGTTATGTAATTAACCTGTCTTAAAGGTAAGCAGCATAGGATGGCCAGGGCAGCACGGACTAATGGTCACTTACCACTGTGTGGTCTCAAGGCTGAGCAAGTCCTGGCTGCTCGCTGACTGACCGATGTCAAGGGATGAATGGAGAGAGAAGGGAGAAGAGCCAACATTTACCTAGGACTCACTGTGCATTATGTGCTGGACACTTGTCTCAGCATTTTAAACCCTTTCCTTACTGAACCCCAAGGCATCATTAGTTCCTTTCTTTCTGGCAAAAAGACAACTGACTTGCTGAAGTACTGGGATTGGTAAGATTCCGTTCATGTCCATCCAATTCCAAATCCTATGCTGCTGCTTCTGCCAGACCATAATAAGTGAGGGACACTCACGGGATGGCTGGAAACCAAGCAGAAGGGAAAAAAAGGAGAAAAAGGGACAGACTACCTACTCTCCATGAGGAGGTCGTGATTGTGGGTGACCATAGGTGTCTATTCACCCTGTTGGGAGACGTGACATGGAAAAGATACATTACCACTAATTCTTCTTATGTAATTTAAAATTATACAGAGGGCCAAGAAGTGGTTTGTTTCATGCCTCTGGTTCTTTACAAAGCCAAGGAAGGACATCTGTAGGATTTCCTGGAGTCTGTGGATGGGGAATGTTGGGTTTGGAGCCCCACGGGGACAAGGAGAGGAGATAGTGCAGAAAGTCTGGAATAAAAGTCACAGACATTCAGTTCTCTTAAACTTCCATATAGGGATGGTAACATAGTTCAATGGGGAAGGCACCTCCCTGCAAATCTGGTGACCTGAGTTCAACCTCTGGGAGTCCACGTGGTAGAATGAGAGAGAACTAACTTCCTAAAGTTGACCACTGACCTCCATCTATTCGCCAAGCATCCATGTGCTCTTCTCCCTTGCTCTGTATCTGTCTCTCTCTTCTCTGTCCCCCTCTGTTTCTCTTTGTCTCTCTCATCCCCTGTTTTTCGCCCTCTCCCTTTTCTCAAATTGGTAAATAAGCAAAATTTAAAAAAATATTAAAAAGCCATATTAAAAAAAAAAAAACATTGTCCAGTACATAGGTCAAACAGAATGTTTGTCAAACAGACCAGGATTTTTTTCTGTTGAATCTGAATGGAATTCTCAACTATCACATATGATATTAATCAAGAGTTGTGACTTAGCTAGATACACCTGCTATCAGATACATAGGAGTACTACATATCGTACTGATATTCCAAAGGTATAAGCAATCTGACTATAAAGCAAATTCTGGGGCAGAAGAGTTGGCTCAGTGAGTAAAGATGCTACTATGTAAGACTACTGACCTGAGTGTGATTCCCAGAGCCCACTCACATGAAAGGGAATAAATTGCTATCACAGAGCTGTCGTTTGACCTCCAACATGTACCTGTATTCACACACTCGCACACTTACCATGCATTCACAGGTACAATAATAAAGTTTAAAGAAAAAGATTTTTAAAAAGTGAATCTTCAAATTAAAGTCTTGGTGGTCACTCACAGGATACAATAAAATTCTACAGGATAAAAATTGACCAGAGTCCTCTGCTTTTTAAGAGCAAGTTGTTAAGAAATTTCTCCAAAAACCACAGATGGATTTCATACCCACGAGCCTTGGCACAAGCCAGTTGCTCACCTGGGAGTTGACCTGATAATGTCTGTATAAGATCTAAGAAGAACATTTTCTCAGGCCTCACATTATTCCTTAAGCCCACCCTCTCGCAGAAGAATGAACTGCTGAGGCCCCTTTCCGCGCATCCTGCTTCCTTTCCCTTGGGGTGGGGGTGGGGGTGGGGGATGAAAGTTTTTTTTTTTTTTTGGTCTTACTTGAAAACTTCAATGAAAGAGAAAAACTGAGTTCTCACTATGCCGTTAAAAGACAACCACAAGAATAAATTCCCTAGTTGAAAAGTTAAGTAAATCTTTCCAGTGGAAGCCCAAGAAGTTGGTAATATTTCCAATGAGCACAAAAAAGAGGTTATTTGTTACAAAAACAACTAAAGGAAATGGAGGATAGCATTCTTCACTTATATACTGATTCTCTTTGAAAGCTACCGAAGAGAAGCTAAAAACCCTAAAAATCTATCTTTTTCAAGAGCATGGGACTTTGGGTGTAACAGGAACATGCTTCACCCCTGTATTGTAGGTGTCATGCCAGGGCAGATGTGCACGTAAGGTTAGCAAATAAGCGTGCTAAATTGTTTTTCTACCAGCAGGTGTCTCCAGAGACTAACGCATTTGCTTCAGCTGCTCTCCAAGGCTGAATCAAAAAATCCTGCTGGAGCTCCATTTAGGCCTCCTCTGACTCACTTAAGGTCTGCGGAAGTTTTAGTTGAACAGCTAGCACGTGTGCCTGTAGGCCTCAAAGTTACTATATAGGAAGGCCTCTGAGCTGGTGTGTGTGTGTGTATGTGTGTGTGTGTGTTTTCTGGAGGAAGCGTTGAAATATAGATTCCTGTGTCTCTAGTCTCAGAGGTTCTGATTCAGTAGATCTGAGGTAAAGCCCACTTTAAGCATTGTCCTTTACCCTTCTGCATCTCCTGTTGTGGTGTGTTTTCATAAATATGGACATTGAGCATCATTATCTCATATCTGAATGCAAGGGTCTCATTGGTCCATCTATCCATCTATTGGTTCATCCATCTATCTGCCTATTCACTCATTGGTCCACCCATCCATCTACTATATCCGTCCATCCATCCATCCATCCATCCATCCATCCATCCATCCATCCATCCATCTATCCATCCATCCAACTATTAAGGATTCTTGGTTGAGTCTTTACAGCTTGCAAGTTATCATGTACTTTCACAGAATCTCACTTAGCTCATCCTGCTAGTTCAGACCTTAGTTTACTATCAAGGGATCAACCACAAAATCAAGTAAAGACTCAGCCTTTCTCATGCTCGCTTAATCAAAGACCTGACTCCCACCATGAGAAGAAAAGTATCTGCCTTTTCTCAGAGAGAAAATTCACACATATACAGAAATTTTGCCAGCAAATCAATCCTTAATGGTTAGTTTATGGCACATAAAAATACCAATAATACAAGTGGTAATGAAATTTAATGCTATGCTTTAAATCACAGGCAAAAATAATAAAACAATTAGTATGAGAAAATCAAAATGCTGTTATGTTTTACTGTCATGTTAATTTTATAAATCTAAGATAAATAGAAATTTATCTTCACAGTGAAAGAGTGGGGAGGGTAAATTACTTTTCTATAAGTGAAATGCAAATACAAATTGCATTAGGAACTTGACAGTGCATGATATGGTTTGATGGAAAATGCATCAATAGAAACTTTAATGAAATTGTGCATCCGGATGCTGAACATAGGTATAAAGCCACCATCTGCTTAGTGTATCCCATCCACCTTTTAAAAATTTTTTTTTCTGACCATTAGAAATATTTTTCACTAGAATGGACTTTCTGGGTCGCTGAATAAAGCCTTTTGCTGTGCGCTTAGTACTGCTTACAGCATCTCAGCTAGGAGCGCAGCCAGGTTCTAAAGCATTCCCCTGGAGTCAGAGGCTCCCCTCCCTCCCCCCAGCACCAAGTTGATTTTGAGAATGTTCTGGTTTTGAAGAAATTTCCTCACATCCTGTCTAGCAAACAGGAAATACCTATCTCCATCAGAAAGCCTTTTGCCCTCAGAATGTAGCATAGTATCTGTGTTAGGGCTCAGGGTAGGCTGTGTGCAGAGTCCTGTAATGGTGGCTTAAACAGGGAGGGATTAATCCTCCTCTTGAATGAGCCAGAAGACAGCAAGGTTTAGTGTAGAGAGCTCTATTAGGAGGTTCCAGTAGACAGATCTTCTGTCTGTTCTGCCATGTTTAGTGTCTGCATTTCATACATGCTTGTAAGATAACAGTTGTCCCCTCAGGATCGTATCTGCAATCAAGGAAGATCCAAGAAGGAAAAACCAGGAGGATGGGAGACATCAATGCTATGAAGGTAAAAACTTTTTTTTTTTTTCAAATTCCCTGTATAGAGACTGGAGAGATGGCACAAGGGGTTAATTAAGCCTTTGCCTTGCAAGCAAAAGGACCTGACTTTGGGTCCCAGATCCCATGTAAAAATACCTGACGGAAATGGTGGTGGTCTGTATCTCCAGCCCTGGGGGACAGAGCTTGGGAAACTCAAGAGCAAAGTAACAAGGAGGTAGAGCAATCCAGAATGATTCCCAAGTCACCCTTGGGTCTCCACAGGCACACACAGTGCCCTCTTTTACACGCATACCTGCACACACATATACACCCACACCTACACACCAGAAAAAAATCCCCAGTATACTTCACTTTACATCCCATTGGTCAGAGGACAACCTCAAGTTAGGGTAACTGTGATAAGGTCCTGGGTACTTGTTCATCAGAATGACATCCGAAGGGTGGGACTGGTGAGACAATTCAGAGAGTTGAGGCATCTGATCAAGGTAGAAAAATGTAAACCAGTGAGTCACTGCTAAGCACAAGTTGAGATGGAAAATTACTGAAACCCCAAAGGCAGTCAGTAAGGCAGTTTCAGAGACACTATCTCACCCCCTAAGCCTGCACCTGGTGCTGAGAACACCGAGGCCGAGGCCATGGGCCTGTCTGTGTCCATCCGCCCTGCTGATACTATTAACCATTGCATTTGCTTGTAGAAAGTCCCACTTTGCTTGCTCCACCTCCATTCTGCTTTAGTAAAAGATGAAAGTACAAGTTAAACTGGAGGCTGGAGTCCTTGGAGAGTGATCTTGGCTGTAGACCATTGGTGAATTAAACACTTTGCTTGGTGTCTGAGAAATTGTTCCAGAGTAGCTTCCATAACACAATCGCCAATCTGGTGACCTGACTTGATCCCTAGAAGCCCACATGATGGAGGGAGAGAACGACACCTGAAAGTTGTCCTCTGACCTCCACTTGCGCACCATGATATGCTCTCCCCTGATTCCCAAGTAACCAAATGAAATGACAATTAAAAAAAAAAGAATGATTTCTGGGAATTATTCATGAGGAAGGAGGGTTAAACTGATGTTGGAAAGGAAAACTAGTATCTGCTAGCATGACAGATACTAACCGATCGTTAATATATTAACTGATGGGTGACACAGAAATCTTTCCAAAGAAGCATTAGAGCCCTTTGTGAGCTTAGGATGAGGTTACAGATACTTTTATCTCCAGCACCCAGTTAAATATAATGATCATTTCTTTTCCTTTTTCCCATTCTAATGTATCTCTTTTCCAAGCTGATGTCTTTTGCAGGACTTCTCTGAAAGCATTCCATGTGTTTATCTTCAGGTACAGACTGACCTACAAAAAAAGTAATGCGGAGTCATTCCCCTCATCCTGGCTGGTCCGCTGTGCTATTAACAGAGCCTAACAAAATCACCGGAGCCGAAGAAGCATCCCTCTGTCAGCTCCTACAAAGCATGCCTTGAGTTCAGACGCTTAATGGAAAAGAGTAGGGGGCACCAGGGACATACAGCGCCGAGTCGCTACTATGACAGGAACCCAGCCATCTCCTTGATGAAACTTACCCCTGCCGTTCACGGCATCTCCCAGGCCTACCAGCCTCATTTGTTCACGCAAGGCTGGCTTTATAGCCCTAAGGAAGTCCTTTACATTGAACTCCATCCAGGCTGTCCGATTTAGTCCATTGATCCCCAGTGCTGAGTGTTATTCAATGAACTGTACAGTCAGCATTTGTAAGTCACCTTAAAAGGAGGTTATATTTTTGGTGCTGGTGAGAACTGTGTTCACCTGCAACAGAAACTCCCCTCAAGGAGAGATGGTACAGGGGTTAAGTCTCTGCCTTGCAAGCAAAAGGAACTGAGTTCAGATCCAAGATCCCATGTTAAAACGCCAGGTAGAAATGGCAGCGGCTTGTACTTCTGAAGGCTCTGGAAGAAGACCCCGGAGACCTCACAGAGAAGTTAACAAATAGGAGGTAGAAGAATCCAAAATGATTCTCAGAGTCACCTTGGGCCTCCACAGGCACACACAGTGTCCTCTGAAACACACACACACACACACACACACACACACACACACACACACACACAGAAGAAATTCTCTTCTAAGCAGTTGCTATCCTAGACAGAAATGTATTCAAGAGGCGAGCAGACCAGAGTTGATCCCATAAGTCACTATCAGAGATGGAGACACCTTCCATCTTGTTTCATTTCATGCATTTTCTAGTCTCAAGGTCATTATCCAGTACAGCTGCTGGATGCCTAGCCATCTAGCGGGGAAGGGGATGTCAAACAAAAGGTGATGACTGATAATTACATATCACAGTGTCTAGAGTAACATGGTCACAACCTACCTGCAGTGCAGCTGAGAAAGGCAGTCCTTATAGGATATGTCTGCATTCACTTAAAAATCAGGTGACTCATAAAAAATGCCAAGCGTAAATGGCAGTGGCCTGCACTTCCGGCCTTGGTGGACGGAGCCTGGGAAATTACTAAGGAAAGCAAAAAGGAAGTAGAAGCAATCCAGGAAGATTCCTGAAGTCACCCTTGGTCTTCCACAGGGACACACAGTGCCCTCCAGTACACACACACACACACACACACACACACACATACACACACAGGCATCCAAATTAAAATAAATAAGAATTTTTAAAAAGAATTATAAAACAATCATGTGACTAAGGGCTGTGAATATGGCTTGGTGGATGAGGTCCTTGTCCTGCAAGCACAGGGACCAGAGTTTGGATTCTGAAAGCACATGGAAGAACCAGGAGGTGTGGCAGATGCCTGCAAACCAAGCGCTCTGGAGACAAAGACAAGGGATCCCTAGGGAAAGCTGGCAAGCCACTTGACAAGCTTTGGATTCAAATCAGAGACCCTGCCTTGATCATAAACATGGAGAATGATTAAGAAGACACTTGATGGCAACTTTTCAGTCTCCAGTCATACGTGAACACATGTGCATGTGCACCTGCACACACATGTATGCCCCCATGCAAGCAAACACACACACACACAGGAAAATCAGGCGACTGTAACCATCAAAGACTGAAAGGATACTGGGAAATAGCTTAGTCTCATGTACTATCCATTCGATTTCCTGATCCACATGAGTGACATAAACCTTAATTACTGATGACCAAGGCCAACAATAGGAGTTAACATTTATTGTGAACTTACTATGTGCCGGGCACTGTTTTGGATACTTACAAAACTCTCCTAAGACTACTATGACCCTCCTACATAGGTGGAAAAAAGAGGGGCCAAAACTGCCTAGGGTATAAGGCCACACAGCTCATAAGAGACAGAGTCCCAGCTCCTAATTCACTAGGACCATGACCTGCCTTTGAGTAGTGTGACAAAGATAAACTTCTGTCTATCTTTGGCAACAACTCCTTGGAATTTTTCATCACCTATACGGCAGTCTGACTTCTTAACTAGAGACTTCCCCTAGATTGAAATTAGATTTGGCCCTTCAATTAATGACTATTTTGTCCACATTTTTACTCAGGTTTATTTAAGTGTTGATCCTTATCTCTTATTAGGATGAAAAGGGTCAGACCCCAGGACAAGTTTTAAGTTGCAGAAGAATGGGCAATGCGTGCTACAGAAGTGGCTTGAATGTGGTAACCCTGCAAGCATGTCCTGCCATGTGCAGCGTGGTGCGTGGTGCATGGGGCAGGTTACAAAGTGCTTCAGCAAGGAAGACCAAAGGTTAGGTTTGCATCCGCCACTTGCTACTGGACAGCACCCTTGACCTCTCTCATTTCATCTCATTTGAATGCTTGCTTTTAGGATTCATGTATGCACACACAAGCACATCTACACATGTGTACACCACATGGCACAGAATCGGCACTTGGACAGGCATTCCTTGCTTCATCATGTTGAGGATGACCCTTGGGTCTTCCATCCATAACTGGAGCTCTAGCCATTGGCAAAGGAGAAAGCAGAAAAAAATGATGAGGTAAATAAATAGTTAACAACCTTTCCAATTTGTTTTTCACTTTTGGAGATTTATCTGAAAGAAAAAATAAGCAAAAGCCAAAACATTGGTACCATTTTTCTTTTTTGGGCTAAACGGCTAAAACCTAATGGGCATCTATGGAATGCATTGGGAAGGAAGCAGGACTTGGCACACAGGAACTCTGACCTGCTTTGTAGAGGAGAGAGAGGTAAGCCTTTCAGCAGTACAGAGGAGCATTTAGAAATTAATATCAGTGATAAAAGGAAGGCGTAAGTGGTATGAAGCATATTTGAAGCTACCCAAATGTGTTTATTCCTGGATAGGACTAGAAGAAAGAATTTGAATGTTTCTCCTGAAAACATGTGATAGAAACTTAATTCTCAGTGCAACAATATTGTGATTGTTAGATACAGGTATCAACTTGGCAATCGAAGGCTTGAACTCTGGGCACATTAGTAAAGAATTCATAGTTGAGATAAATCCTGAGCAATCCTACAAGAATTGTCTGATTGATGTGGGAAGCTTCAGCCCATGGTAAGTGGGCCTATTCCTTGGGCAGATGGATAAAATAGAGGGAATTTGTTAAGTATGTTAGCATTTGTTTTACATACTGGCAAGTGAGGTTTGCCCCTTTCTCAGTGTGGCCAGTCCCCTCAGTCCACTAAGAACTGTAATTACACTATCAAAACCAGAATAAAACCTTCCTCACCATTTCATCCTGAATTTATGGCAGCATGCAGAGTAACTATGGCAAACCTAACAGTAGGGACCTTTAAGATGTCATTAGGTCATAGGCAGGTTAATATTATTGTTGTTGGGAGTAAGTTCATTAACCCTGATTCAAGAAGCATAGGCAGATTATTTTTGCATTAACAGTACTTTGAAGACTATATGTACTTTTTTCCTCACTTAATAAAGTTCTACAAATCTTAATAATTTCCTTTTTTTCCCAGATTGCTAGGAAGCTTAAAGTATTTAATGCCCAATATACTGAGATCACTTTACAAAGACTAAGGCATTTGTTACTTCCTGTCTGTTCTTGGTAATTTATACACATCCAGCTATAAATACACTTACATGTATGTGTGCACACAGGTGGATGGATGCATGTGTATGTAATTGAGCATGTATGTGGAGATCCAAAGTTGATGTTGTATGCCTTTCTGAATCACTGTCCCCTTTATTTATCGAGACAAGTTTTTAGTTGAACCTAGAATTCAATGATCGGTTAGACTGCCCAGTCAGCTTGTTCTAGGAATCCCCGTCTCTGACTCCTGAGTGCTATAATTGCAGGCGGCCACAACACCTGCTAAGCTTTAACTGAGTCCTGAGGCTCTGAACTCTGGTTTTTACTGAGCCATTACCCTCATCCCATATCTTTATTTTAGTAATATTTTCATACATACACACACACACACACACACACACACACACATATACACACACACACCCCTTTTGGGAAAAAAGCACTGGTATGCATTAACTAAGAATACATTATTCCCTGTTAGCACAGAAACAGACAGCTAAGGAGACAAGTAAAGGAATGAGGCTGAAAGTCCTTGTGGGGATGGAACTCTCAGCCACCTATGTCACTGTGAGGCTGGTGAATCGCATCCGCCCAAGTCGTTATGAGGTTTGGAATGCTCAACTGAAACACAGAAATTACACAAGTTTATTCATTGTGCAGTGGAAAACACTTTTGCTGATCCACAAAAATACTCTAATGGCCTTTAACTCTTCCAACTAGTCTCTTTGCATATTACAGAGATTTTACAATGGAGCACCAGTTGGGAAAGGCAGACAGTCCCAATGTGCCAGTGAGTCAGAGAATCAGAGCCTGGGTAATTTAATTCTCTGGCACCAGATCTATTTTTAAGTGAAGAGATGGCATATATCACTCTTGAGTGCAGGCCTCCATGATCTACTTTTACTTTCCCTTCATCCACACTCTAGTCTCTAGGCCGATTGGGCTCCTTCTGGGCTCTTTTTTCCAGTCCTCCCTTCATATCCTGGCTCCAGCCTCTTTCCTCTCTCCTCTTCTTACATATCTACCTCCATCCAGTCTCTTCACACCTAGTCTATTCCTCCACTTGGAACTTGTCCTGAGGTTTAGATAAACACACACACACACACACACACACCCCTCTGTCCTGTACTTTTTCCAAGGTCACCTCCAGCTGTGCATGCATATATTCCTTGCACTGGACACCTTCATGAGGACTGTCTCTCCTCCTGTTGCTTAGGTTGCCTAGGCTAGTCCATCTTCTCTACTCTACAACTCTACTATAACTACTTTCATCACTGTAGTTGGCTCCACCCCTTTATCATCTGGGTACTTTCTTTTGACCTTCAAGACACACACAGCATCTTGTCTCCTGATGATCTTAGCACCTTCCTTTATGTTCCCTAATACCCTGCATGTCACACCATAACCTCACTGTGGTCTGTCATCCCTGGGCTGCGAGCTCCTTTAGCTCAGAGAGTATTTACCTCTGAGTTCCCAGAATACACCACTGCACAGCTTATGAAATGCTTACTTTACTTCGTGACCGCATTTGACCTCCTGAGTGGACATGCTTGGAAAAGCCTCTGAAGGAGCCTCTCCAGTGCCATCAGGCTGTCATTTTTACTGTGTGCTAATCCTTCTACACTTATTAAACTCTCTCCACTCTGCTCTTGACCTTTCCCTTGTGTAATTACCCAAAACTGTTAATCCATTTGGATTTGACTTAGATTTGTTTTCAAACCAAGCCAATTGTCTTAAAACACCAGTTATTAAAAATGCTTTCCATCTTTATTCATCTAAGATAAGTGTTTATCTTTTATTAAATTCTTCCTGATTATAATAAGGACTTGGTTGGGGCGCTTTCTTTTCTATGCTACTGGTCTTTTATCACACATTAAAAGTGACTGTCATTTTACTATCTCTCCCAGGCTATCTGGTTTTCGATGTCTTAATATTAATAAACATAAAGGAATATTTGAAGCCTACACATAAGCCAAGAAAGCAAAAACTGAAGTAAAATTCCCCATAAACTTACAGAACACTTAGCCATCTTAATTGACTAATTGATATCTCTGACTTTTATACAATGTGCTAGAGGTCATTTAAAATTCCTGGAGACCATTCTATATGTAGGGGCCTATGACTGTTCTGACATAGTAGGTTATGTTTGGCAATAGTCAGGCATGCTCATTAATGTCTTATGCCAGGTTGTTGAAACGTCATGGTATGCTGTTTAAACATTATGTATATCAATAAAAACAATGATTATAACAAGAGCAGTTTTATGAAAGCTGATTCTCAGAAAAACTAAATGAAAGTAAAATGTGGAAAATCATGAATATTTGTGAGAATATAAATATCGGAAAGGAAGTCCAAAAATCCTTGAATCTACACTCGGTGGAACTCACACTCATCTCTAAATTTTTGATCAATATTTAAAAGCTCAATACTTTCTGTTCTTACATTTTTGTGTGGTTACATTATTTTGGTGTGATTAATGCAAAATAAATTGGACGGCTTGGAGGTGTTATGGAATCATAAAATTAGTAGATCTCTGTTACTGGCCATGAGCACGTGCAGTGGCTCATACCTGCATTCCCTTCACTAGGGAGGCTGAGTCAGGGGGATCACGATGAATCTGAGCCCAGCCTGAATTACCAGTAAGACTTTCTCAAAGTTTCCTCAAAAGATTGACCATGACCATTTATTTCATTATTTAAAAATCATTTAAAGTTTCCTTACTCAAGAATTTCAGTTAACCTATTAACTACCTATGACTACAGAATCTTAAGGAATCTGTTGTGCCTTCATTTTAAGATGTATAGCATACTTATTTAAATGAGTATAAATATTGCTTACTTCCATGCTTTTTTTTCACTGACTATACTGTGTTATGTTTCTTGAAGTTATTAACTATTTTACTAGTATTATTACAAACACCTCCTCAGTCGCTCCTACTAAATGTCTGTGCATTTCTCCTTTTACTTAACATTTAAAATGTCTGGCTTTGTTTTGATATCCTCTTTTCCAGGACTGTCAAAATTGGAGTTAAATCTTTTAGCATAGGATTTTTTACATAGCTAATTTCCTTTCTAAGGTTTCATTTGCTTTTTTGTGGAATTTTTTTTGTTTTGTTTTAAAGGTTTTTTGTTGTTGTTGTTGTTGTTGTGAGCTACAGGACTCTTTCCTGAGAGATGGAGAAAATACGCCAATAACAAATTCCTACTATCCTATGAGATTCCAGGATACAGGACGCAATGCTGATGGAAGACTTCTCGTTTCATCTAAAGACAATTCCTTTGTCGTTTCTGAACAGGCCTGGCTAGGATATGGCTTCGACCTAGGAGCTTTAAAATGTCTACTGAAGGGCTGGAGAGATGGCTCAAGGGTGAATTAAGCTTCTGCTTCAAAAGCAGAAGGACCTGAGCTCAGATCCCAGATCCCATGTAAACTCTCCAGGCAGAAATGGCAGCAACCTACACATTTGACTCTGGAAGGCAGAGCCTGGGAAACTCCAGAACAAAACCAAAAGGAGGTAAGCAATCCAGGATGATTCCTGAAGTCACCCTTGGGCCTCCACATGCCTTCTGATTACACACACAAAATTAATTAATTTTAAAATTCTACTGACATTTTCTTAGCTACTTGAAATGCTTTTTTGTTCTGTTTTGTTTTGTCGTCCTGGGGATCAAACCCAGGGACTTTTGTATCAACAGCTACTGAGCCATCCCTCCAGTCCTTTCTTTGAAATTTTGATAAGCCAATGAAATGGTCTGATAGCTAGGCTCTGCTTTTTCTGGGATGCAAAAGTCAAGCTAAGTGAATCTCATAAAGTTGTTTCTAAAACTTTAGACAGCAAATGAAACATGCTACCAAAATAAAGATACAAAGCATTTCTTACTTCCATTACTACTTGCCACGAGTAAAATAAAAACATGAAGAAGTAGAATCCTGTGCCTTAGTGCCACAGCACCTGGTCAAAGATGAGAGCCAAAGAGCAACACGAGACCCCGGCTTCTATGGAACTGCCCGACCTCTTAAGAGCTTAGAGCTGTGCAGCTCTCTCATTCAGCTCAAATTCTAATCACTAACTGCTGACTTAACTGGGGTCATAGCTCAGTCGTCACATTTTGAACCATGATGAACTGCAAACACGAAGGTGGCCTTGTAAGATTATTTCACCTAATCATACTGTGTAATCACCTAATCAATACAGTATAAGGTGTTTCCACAACAACATTACCCAGTGGTGCAGTTTCAGAATGTGCACCTGTCATTATGTGATGTATGTCAAAGAGCCCTTGCCTTTTCCTTATCTTCTGAAATTTGAGGTTAAATACAAAGTGTGCTTTTCAAAGTGTGTAGAGACAACAACTGAAGTGTACCATTCAGGAAACATAAGACTTTTCACAGGCTCTTCCATCATTAGATGGATTATGTAAGATAAATTGTATAATTCTGTATCCAAACCATGTCAAAAAAAATGAGTCCAGAGTGGCTAGTGTGCTTCAATATCCAAACCCCTTACAAATGCTCTATACTAACTCCTTTTGGCAGCATGGTATATACAGGCAGGGTAACTATGCAGCTATCATTCATTAGCTAGTGAGGGGCGGTCTGCAGAGAAAGCCTCTGGAAACCCAGAATTATAAGCCCAATTCAGAGAGATTTATTGATATCTCAACAGGTCCTCCACTTGAGATGACCACTTCATCCCGAGTCCCTAATATCACTTAAAAATGGTTAGTTTTCAACAAGCTTGATTTATCCAAGGTATAATACAGTACAGCTGCTGCCAAATAATGGCTGTATTTTTACTAACTCACCCGGGCACCACACCTAGGGTAGCAAGTACTTTTCATAGTGCACAGTACCCAGGGGAGGCCCTCCTCAGTTGTAACCTTAGCATTCATGTGGTCACTGAGGCTCCAGTGAAGTCTGACTGGGCAGTAAAGGACATGATGCTTCAGAAACGAGTTTCAGTACACTTAGTACTCCACACACCAAGATGCTGGAGATAAGAAGGAATGATTGGGAAGCTCTCTGATACATTTGCAGCTTACCGACCTACTCTGAAATCACGATCACTTTCTATCAACCACCGCCGTGGGAAAGTGTTATAACACAGTAGGCAATGACATGCTTTCCTATAAAATTTTATTTATTACATAAAAAATTCTATACATTTGTTAGACTAAAATACAGTTTTCATTATAATTCTGGCAACTGAGTCAGTATACAGAGAAAACAGCATTAGATCAGCACTTTTTTTTTCTAGTTCATATTTCTGCACGAGAAAAAAAAACATTTCAAAGCTCCATTTTATATAAACTCATTGTACTCTGAAGCCAGATGGAATGTCATCCAATTCAGAGCTCTTGGAAGTTAATTTCCCAGCAAGATTGGATAACTCCAGAAAGTTAATTGCTTAATATACATATTTCTCCTTACGTCCTCTGAGAGCAGAATGCTCCAGATGTAAAGTCTGCACCGTGTCAGGACAGTCACACATGTCAGGGCTACGGCTGTGTCTGAGGGGCATGGTCAAGCACCTACATGTTTGTTTTCCCACATGCATAGTGTAGTGACTCTGTCATAGGAAGAGAACCCAACATAATGTGAAGGTAGATGACACTAAACTATGGAATTCATGGATGGCTTAACTGGGATCTTCCGGTTTATAATGGAAAAAAAAAAAAAAGACAAGACGTGACGCAGTCATTATGATACTCAGAATCAGATGCAAATGGCAAGAAAAAAAAAAAAGACAAAGCGTTAGACATATGTGGCACCACAACATACTTTTGATGCTGGGTTACACTACGGCGAGAAACTGAGACTTGGCGTGTTTTGTGTTTCTATCACTTAGTACAAGGCGCTAGACTTGATGCTGGATGTGAAAGACGGCCCGAGTGACCAGCAGCAGGTCACTACAGTATTGTCTATCTTCAAAATTTGGTTGTCTTAGCCTAGGAGCTCTAGCTTGAACTCAAGTTGAGGAAGGCTGTGTCAGATAGTACAAACAGCTGGGCCTTTGGTCTTCAAAAGACAGGCCTTTTGTCTTTGGTTGTGATTCCAGAGCCTTTGTCCTTTTGGTTAGATCTCTCTGTCTCTCTCTTTCTCTCGTTTTTTTTTTTTTTTTTTCTGCTTGTAACCCAATCAGCTAACATCTACTTGAACTTAGTTCATTCCATGTAGGACCTATCAGAAGTACATTCTGAGACAGTCTGAAACTTCCCGTAACTCTTGACAGAAGAGGGACAAAAAAATCAAGAAACATCAACAGATCCCATAGCTGCAGGGCAACAAAGAAACAAGGTAAGGCTCTCCCTCTTTCCATTCCCGAAAATTCAAATGAGTGAAATCAAGAAGAGCCAAGAAAGAAGTTCTAAGCATAAAGTACTGGAGTCTAAAGCATGGAGAGAATTTATCTAACATCCCTTTCTCAAATCACTGGCCTTCAAAGCTATTTCATGACAGTCACATTTTTTTTTGAGATTTTTTTTCAAACACTGTAGCTGATTATTTATGCAATTTTTCAATCTGTTCAGTTTAATTTGATCTATGATTTCATAAAACTAATATGTCATAATTTTGTGTCACATATTTCTAACACAAATGGACAGAGTAAGGAGATCTTAGCCTGATAATCTGCTTGGTAAATGAAGACAATCTTCATGTTTTCTTTTAATGACTGCTCCTGAGACCTCTTCTATCTCTGCATTGATTCCCCTAAGTTTTTCAACTCTTAGATTGAATAGCTTGAAATCTACTCCTCAGGCAACAACTAACACAAATGATATGCCCAGCTGTCAGGATGGGTAGAGTGAGAGTCACACGGAAATGCCAAATAAGCCAAATATATCTGGTGCAAATTTACACCAGTGATCTCTCCATCCACTGCTATGGAAGGTTCACAAGAGCCATCTTAGGGAAGTAGTGTAGGAAGCTGACTTTTCCTGTTTCTTCACTGATAGGCCAGCTAGGAGAGTCCCATTCCATGGCTTGGTTCAGCCTAATGTGAACAGTGACTTGGCATCTGACTACATAAGCCACATCTATTGGAAACAAATCTTTAAGGAACTTCAAACTGCTTCAAGAGTGTCTGTTTGCTGTTTTGAAGGGCCTAAAGAATTATCCTGGAGAGCGTAGGTATATTACATATAAGGAATATGAGCTGAAGCATGAACAACTGCACATACTTCTCCAAAGCAGGGAGACTCAGGGGACATGGAAAATGGAGGCAGGGTCCCACTCGCAGAGTGGTCCACAGTTGCTCTTCACAGTGGACAGAAGACTCGAAAGAAGCAATGTGAGCAGAAAACACCTATTAAATTTCTACCTTTAGACATCAACTCCTCCAATTTTCCATTTTTTTTAATTAAGCACACATTTCACTTGAGTTAGCTAATTTGTCACCATCTTCAACAGGTTTTCATGGTGACAGATGTGTTTTAAGATAATGATACAGTGGTCATACAATGCCACATATTGCCATACCTGAGCCACCTCAAAATAGCCAAGTGTCTTGGTAGGTGGCACTTCTTTTGGTTTGGTTTATGATGTTTTGTTTTCTGGTTCATTGCATATAATTTAGTTTCTTGCCCAAATTTTTCTCAGGGGACCACTCCCTCTCACACCTCTAAGGTAAGAAATCTTACTGCTGTGAGGATTTGATATTGCCCTTTCAGATTAGTGTGGTTTCCATTTCCAAATTCATATAATATCTTTTAGTTACAAAAGTGATTCCAGGCCAGAGGTGATTACCCACCAGGATTGTTACTTGAGGTTTAGCCACTTCTAGAAACATATGATATGCTAATGTACATTTGGGAGACAATATCTCAAAGGAATACACTGAAAGGAACCCATGGCCCCACAAATTTGCTTTTGAATATCAAATATCAAATTTAGATCTCAGGAAACAAAATTGAAAAATATCCGGAAAATTTGTAAATTAATATTCTCAAATTCAACTAGATCTTGATTAGTCCATGAATGTCTTATATTTCTAGTCTTCCTGGTTGGGTAAAAAATCATTTAGTTGTAAACTTGAATATTAAAATTGAAAAGTCAGATATTTGGGTTCTTAATAATTTCATAACTGTTGAACAAACCTATCAATAAATTCTCTAGAAAATATCAAGCTTCAATCTTGCTTATGCAATTTATAAATGCAGCAATTGTTCATGTAGAATTTAAACTAAGTCATTGTTTATTTTCACTCATAAAAGTTAGGATAGGGAGGAAATTTTTTTCTCTGTAGAAAAGATTTTCTGCAGAAATTCATAACTTTAAAGCTCTGCATTGAAGTTTTCTGTAAGAAAGGTAATCTCAAAGATTCAAATCTTTAATTAAAATTGTCCTCTTCAAACACTGAATGTTAAGAATTTGCCTTAAATCTGTGAAATCTGCACATGAAAAATATGCTATTTCAAATTTATCACTATATCTTGTATTTTATATTTTATATCTTGTATTAAGATATTTTTCCTCATATACTTAAGGGTCCTACTTTTTCACAAACTGGGCTATGTACCACTAAGCAAAGATGAATTAATTCCACTGCAGCTACTCTATACAAACAGTGCCTATTCCTTAGTGCACAAAGCCATATGAATATGTTTCAAGCAAAAGGCATACTATGCTATGAATGTTCCATCTTATGAACTTACTATTTAAACCCACATTTCTGATTCATACATTCATAGACCATCTCATAACAACTATAGGCAAACACTCCTGTCTGTCACATGGAATTTGTAAAATAACAGAGCTAAGTTGTGTCAGACATCTCCAAATTTCTGAGGACTGTTTTCTTTTAAAGTAACTAAAGGGTGGACCTCGGGAATGCTAAATAGTGTTTCTGTCACTGGACTACCTTCCCAGTCCAGAACTTATTGGAAGATGACAGCTTAGAGCTTTTTGAAGGGAGTATCTTAGAAGCTGTGGTCAGGCTACTAGAAACCCCAAATCAAATAAGAAAGCTACTGACAAAAATGGAAAACAAAATAAAGTGTTTAAGTCACCATAATCAATAATTCTGGGTTTGAGACAATGTACTTTGCATGCTGGGAGAATCTCTTGAAATAGCCTTTTTTAGATCAGTCATCATGCATAGTGGAAATGTTTGCAACTAGGAGTGGTGATATGGTGTGGTAGGGGTGGAGTGTGGTAGGGTGTACAGTGGGGTATATGGTGGGGTGTGTGGTGGTGCTATGTGGCCTTCCAGACATTTGGTGCACACATTTCCTGTAGTTAGGAGGAAGTAGGGAGAGGTATTTATTTGTTGTATTTAATGTAGCATAAGGATGAGTCCAAAGGGGTCAGCGCCTCACTACCCACTGCTGGGATGGAATTCTGAAACTGCACTTGGAAGGCAAGGGAGCCCTTGGAATGTATCGGCATCAGTGATGTTGGGCAAAGGTTATAATTAGTAGCTTAATGCCTTGCATAAAAAAGGAAAAATATGAGCAAGAGAGCATTTCTATCAAAGAAAACACTTATTTCAGACATAATTTTTAAATAGACTCAGGGAGTGTTTCTATTAGGGAAAAAGTTTGAGAACCAATCCAGCTAAATACTTAAATTGTGCTAAGTTAGGAAACTTTAATCCTAAATATTAACGATTCCATTACATACTTTGAAGGAACAACCTGCTTTGAGCCGTGCTCATCCACGCAAGATTAGACAACCTCAGTGCCCTTGCTAAATTGCTAATGTCATATTATTATTTCACTGGCAAGTTTCTCACTGAAGATGGGGCTCATGGATTTATGGTGAAATAGTTAACCCTTTCTTTCCACATCATGTCACAGCACAACTTATTTTTGAGGCAGGAGTCCAGAAAATCTAAACTATTTACCAATCTCTTAATTATCTAAGGTTAGAAACCATAATGATCCATGGATACCATTACCATTTACAAAAGGAGATCCTGACTATAACTCTAGAAATAGGACTCCTTAATTCAGTTTTAAAGAACCATCACAGAAAAAGTCAAAAAATCACAATACGGAAGCAATGGTTTTTAAAAGTATTCAAGTATCCAAATTTCACAGATAATTTTCGTTCTTTGTCTATTCTTCTCACTTGGGCAGAGATGGAAGCGGTGAGCAAAGAGCAGTAAGGCAGCCCGTAGCCAGCTGAAGAATGACTTGCAATGAATGACAGAGGCAGCAGGAATACCCACACAGAACACGGAAATATTGCTAAAAAGCCTGAAAGAGGCGTTATCAAATGAACCAAGGAGGGAGCTCATGTGAGTGATATTCCATACATCAATATCTCTCTGTGTGCTCCGTGTGATATATATATATATATATGCATATCTGCATATATCTGTATGGCACACAAATTAACTAGAGGAAAACAGCCTGGGAATTAAGTGAACTCAAATGACATGGTTACACATAGATCATCATTTCTAAACACAATGTTAGTAAAACAAAATTTATTTGTAAAACAGGACCTGTTATATAAAATGGCACACAATCAAGTTATACAAAAATACAAAATTTCTTTCTGATTACAGTTCTAGTTGCAAATGATAATTAGAAAGCATTCCTGGTGATTTCCAATAGCTGAAATTGTGAGCATATGAAACAGGGAGCAGCAAGAGTCCGCTATGCAGGGATGCACAAGTGAGAGAGCCATTTGCTTCCATCTGGTCACTTTGGAGAGACACCTCCTAAAACGCTAGGTCCTGGGATGTCTTCTTGGTGGACACCCATCTTCCAGACTTTTTTCAATTAGAAATTTAGCTCCCGATGTTTCTGAATGTCCAAAATCTGTGTGGCTATGTAACACGTTGTTCTGATTTTTTTCTTACATGATTTCCTCTCTCATCTATTAGGGCAGTTATCAGTTACATGATTCTATTCCATTTCAAGTGGTATCAATGGATAGTGAGTGACACTATTTGGCAACACTAGATGTTAGATGTCAGCTTCTGGAGAATTATTGTTTCAAAAGCTATGCTCACAACGTGGGATTCCCAGACCTTGCTAAAACATGAACTCTCCATTTTGTGTGTGTGTGTGTGTGTGTGTGTGTGTGTGTGTGTGTGTGTGTGTGTGTGTGTATGTGTGTGTGGTTTGCTTGCTGTTTAATCCAGACTCTTATTGCAACTATTCTGAAAAATTCAGAAACATTACATGAGCTTTGAAAAGAAACCAAGGCATTTAGCAAATTTTAGCCTAGCTAGAGTAAAGAACACCGATACTTAAAAAGAAAAATACAATTTACCTTTTGCAGCAATTTAAAGGTTCACCCTTTGAAAGGAAGCACGGTAGCAGACAGCTGCTTTGAAGCTGCAGTAACTGATTGTATGCGCTTCTGAAACACCAGACTAATTCTAGTTCTGGTAGGAGGCAATGCTTTCTTTCAAAAGATTCTCCTTCCGTGGAATGATAAATGCTGAGGCTTTTTTTTTTTTTTTTTTTTACAGAGCCTGTATTTAGTGCAATAAGTTTAAAAAATTTGCTCTGAAATATTTACTTTACATTAACAAAAATAGCTTTTTTTAAAAAAATTGTAACAAAAAGGAGTTATCGCATAAACAGATCATGAATTATTCTTAGCAAATTACACTTTTTTTCTTAAAGCATTCACCATTACAATAAGCAGAACAATGGAATATTAGCCATTCATATCTGGTAAGCTTTAGGAAGTAAAAAACAAAACAAAAAAACACTAAAACAACCCAAACCTCCCCAAAAACATAAAGAACATTCACACTTGAAGATCACAACACTAACTGATTCTTCAGTGAAACACTGTAGAACTCTGGATATTCAATGAATCACCAAGGAGTGGAGCACCTGCCAGTGTGTTTTTTTCAGATTTTACAGCAAGCATTTGAATAGAATGGCCGTTTAACCCTAAGCTGCTGTCTTTCCTCCCAAACAGAAGCTATAGCACTGGAATTTCCAATGCTTTCTGCTTCACTTTTCCATCTGTTCTTCGATTTTTCCTAGCATTACTTAAGGTGAAAACCAATGCACGGAAACTTAAAGGCTAAACTTGCTGGGTGCCCCAGCTTCCTTTCAAATTAGGCACACAAATGTGTGGAAGATGCTACTAAAACTCAAAAAGGAAAGAAAGAAAAAAAATAAGAAAAGAGTTTGCATAAGAAAGATTATCTACCCTTTTCTCTTTTATTTTTTCCACCTTCTTTTATAGAAGCATTAGGGTAAACTACAAATACCTGAGGAGTTGGTTACTTTTTAATGTTGGCTAACAAATGCATGAGCTATTATGAAAATTCCCATAATGGGTCCACTCATATGCTTTTGAAAGTAAAAATGACATGGCTTCTTTGATTAGGGAAAACTGACTGGAGGAATGTCTTATTTATCTGAAAGCACATGCCTAGTTTTGATGCACTAGACTTACGCATCAGTGAAATAAGAAGTCAACTTTATACACACATCGGGGAGATCGTATCCCCGACAAAACTTCGGACAAGAATTTGGTACAACGGTTTTTACCTAGGAACTAAAGTTAAAATTTCCTCTAGTTATTAAAAATGTTAATCAGATATGAATCTAACATTTCCTTTAAGACAATTACAGTTGGAAAACATTAAATGACGGAAGTCGCCTTGTAAAAGCCACCCGTATGAAAGGAGTACATGTTTGACAAAAATAAGCATAAAAAAGGTATTATTAAATCCCTGTTCCTTTTCTCTGATTTTGGCTGATTATGTGTGTGTGTGTATATACACATACATATATATACACACATACATATACATATATACACACACCCACACACACAAATACATAGTTATGTGTATATATTGTTTTGGAATGTCAATGGGTTCCATAACCGTCGCTAGATTCAAGCAGAACTTGTTCCCGAGGCCTAGAAAACAAAGTCATACAGAGCGTCATCTTAGACAAGTGCCATTAGAAGGAGATCATGCATGAAGTCACGAACACATGGTCATGGGCGGCAGGAACAGAACAGAACAAAACGGATTGAGACGCCTCCTCTCTTGAACCTATACTGATGGGGCTGCAATTCTAGCGAATGTTAGAGAACCCCCTGTGACATGCGCAGCACACTTCTGTATCCCCCATCCCCACAGAGGTCAGGTCTCCTGCCCCCCACTTCCCCAGGAATCTTTTCCCTGGGTGAAACCAAGCAGAAGCAGATTTTCTAAAATCTCTTAAAAACACTCTGTGTGTGTGTGTGTGTGTGTGTGTGTGTGTGTGTGTAGAAGAGGGCAGTGTGGAAGTGTAGGCAGCTGCCATTTCTACCCAGCATTTTTATTTGGTATCTGGGATCCAAACTCAGGTCCTTTTGCTTGTGATGCAAAGACTTAACCCCTAAGCCATCTCTCCAGGCCCCTAAAATCACTTTCACAGAGCTGTAGAAAAAGCTCATGAATCATAAAAGGTTTTTTTCACCAGCAAAGCTCTCTTCAAATGTTCACAAACTCTTCATTTCCTATTTACTTCAGTGACTCCCTGTCATTGAAACTTAAAAAAACTTCACTTTTGTGAACATCGTTTTACGCTAAAAATAAACTCAGGATTAAGATAGCTGATTAAGACATGCAGCAAAGGAGTCTGAGCGCATTGTAGAAGAGGCATGATACTCTGGTCTAGAACTGTCATTTGAGAGTAACGAAAGTAAATGCAAACACAGTTCTAAACTCTTGAGCAGTAAACCTCTCACGGGGGCAGGAGGAACCAGCGCTCATCATGTACACTGAGAAACAAGTAAAAGGACTAATGTGCTATAAAATAAAGTTACTCGGGAGCAACATGTCTTCCAGGGAATTATTTCTCTTTTCTTTCTTTTCTAAACCTGCAAAACATAACTCTCAGGAAGCAAATGCTGCTATGTCCAAAGCACCAAAAGGACAATATGCATACGAGATGTTCTTGGGAACGGAGCAGAGGATTTGTCACTCTCAGGTAAGCAATGAGCTCGCGAACAGCACAAAAAGGCAGCAAGAGCTGAATGACGTAAATGGCGTAGTTATGGCAGGGGACACTAGATTAAAATTGTAACTACTATTAGGATTTTTTTTTTCTCTTCTGACTGAATGCTATACAACCTGAGCAATTCTCTGAGCATTATTGTCTATAAATTAGGGTTTCTGTAAGGAAGGGATGCTTATCACGGTCAGTCACAACTCATCTACTATTTACAAGAATTTCTTAGGATGGAAACACATGCCAAGCATATGGCCAAGTTGACTAATTTTCAACTTTGAACGCCTACTACTTAGTAAAAATTTCAATTGCTGGAAAGACAAGCCTACATTTTAAAGATTTTTATATATGTTCTTTTTAGTTTTACACTTGAGATCTTTATTTCCTGAACAATGAGGACAACTGGGCAATGGAAGGAAGAAAATCTTCCTTGTTCCTTTGCATCACCAAAGGATGAGCTCATTATTACTATTTTCCTAATTAGATGAAGACATCTGTTATTATGCGTAATGAGAATTTCTATGGTAAGAAACAACTTGGTATTCTCCTACAATGCAAGTTTCCTCTTTTCTGAATAAAAAACACCAACTCAACCAATTAACCAATCATCTATTTTAATTATCTATCTATTGATCTGTTTACTCTCTATTATCTATCCATCATCTGTATATCTCATTTCTCTCTATTTATCTATCATCTATACTTATATCTATCTATAATCTTTCTATGGTCTATCTATCTTCTGTCTAGATTGACTGGAGAAATGTACCCTTGTCACAAGTAAGCTAGGAAGACTATGCTGTTTTACCAAGAGCAAATGTAGGTGTTGATGGAAACTGCCTTGTTTGCTACAGATAAAAACGGTTCAAAAAAAAAAAAAAAAAAAGAGCTCACAAAGAAGACAGCAATGCAAACAGAACAATACTTTTTAAAAGAAGGAAGAACATGAATTTTAGCAAGTTGAAAGGAATTGCCATAATCACCTTCGAAAATAATAATAATAATAATAATAAACCCCAAACTACCAGTTTAAGAATACACTCCAACATCCGGCTGGATGAAAACTAAGCCCTGACACACAGTGGTTCCCGGCTAGGACAGGGCCGCCCCGGCCCCATGCAGAGATGCACAGAGATGCACAGAGATGTTGCATGTTCCTTTCAGCTTACTTTCACGGACCCAGCTCAGATGAGCTCTGCCGTCCACGTGATGGGGAAGCAGACACAGAGAGAGCAGCGCATCCTGCATGACGCAGACAGCAAACGCTTCTCTAAAGCAATGTAGTCAGTGAAGACAGAGAGAGAGAGAGAGAGAGAGAGGAGAAAGTGAAATTCCTGGAGGGCAGCCCCCTCCTCAAGCCACCTACCATCGGCTTTAGTTCTCTGGCATCGGCGACGCCTCCCTTACCGGCTTCTTTCGTTGCTTTCCTACTGTTTTCCACAAATTCCTGCAAAATACGGACCACGTGGCATTAGTGAGAAGGTCTCCTGGGTCAGGAGATGAAATTCTAAAAGGGTACATACACTGCAAGGTGCAACCTTGGCTGTGCCAATACGTCACATCATGAAGAGAACAGAGCACAACCCGTGAATGTAACATCTTCCCATCCACCCACTGAGACCACCTCACTCTCACTCCAAGACATAATGATAGTTCTAGCAGGAAGGAAAACAAAACTAACAGTTCTACAAGATTGTTTTCCCACACTTACAATACTGTTTCATTTTCTTCCATGTCAAGGTTAGATGGAAAAAAAATAACCTCAGAAGCCTCTATTTTACTATTGCTATCATTACTGAAACACAGTCTTGTTATGTAGCCCTGGCTAGAATGGTACTTGTTAGGTGGCCCAGGCTGACAATGAACTTGTGGCAAGTCTCCTGCACCAGTCTCCTAAGTGCTGGGGTGATAAGGGTGCACCCCACACCCAGCTTATAGACTCCCACTTATACGAAAAACCTAGAAAGTGAAAATATTAATATTGGCTAGCTAAATCATAGAGAAACTACTTAAAAGATGTCTATCTCGTCTTGACATTATTCCATAATATACAGAAAGCAACAAACAGAACTTTTGGTTAGAAGTCATTAAAATGGGAATATTCCTCCGAGCATTTCGTCATTAAAGAGCCTCGTCATTTTTACCAAGAAAAGCAAAGGATGAAGAACTCTTCTTTGTGCAAGGTATGGTTGAGGCCTTGGATTCATGGCCCCAAGAAGACTGACCCAGCAGGAACAGAGGGTCAAGGACAGCCTGGGCTACACGGTCAGACTTTAGCACCCTCCCCCCCATCAAAAAAAAAAGTAAGCAAAGAGTACTTTTTACTATGCTTTGATCGATGACTTAAAAAAAAAAAAATACTCTCCAGTAAATGGCTGGTTCACAAGAGAGATGCAATGCTCACAGATCTGATTCTTTTAGGAAAACAATCTGCATTCATTTAGCATTATGAAAATGTCCAATTATGAAATGTTATCAGTAAAAGAGATAATCAGTACCAAATAGGTCACTTAAATTGCCTTAAATTTTTACTGGAAAAAAAAAATCTAACTCTCTGATTCATACATTTATTTCATTTTTAACTGGATAAATCACACTCCTGGAAAATGACTTATTATTATTCCAATGTATAATACTCAAGACAGAAACATTTTACTGATTAATAGTAAAATATCGTTATAATAAAGCATCTGTAGTTTGGTATCATTTAATACTAATGAAAGCTGTACTTAAAGCATTTTAATATGACTTTGAAAATTTTTTTCTTTTCATGTATATACAATAGGGTGTGTGTGAGTGTGTGTGTGTGTGTGTGTGTGTGTGTGTGCATGCATATGTAAGTGTGCTTGACTGTATGTGCCTGTGGAGGCCCAAGGATAATAATATAGGGAATCACCCTCGACACTCTTCTACCTTATTGCTGTGAGCCTGAGTCTCTATAATTAATCTCAGAGCATGCCACGAGGGCTAGTCTGACTAGACAGCTTGCTGTGGGGATTCCTGGTGCTGCCTACCGGGCAAGATTTATAGATGCCCCCTCCCCCCACCTGCTTAGCATTTTTACATGGGATCCAGAGATCTGAATTCAGTGTTCTTTTGCTCCAGAAGCAAAGGTTTCAAACCATTGAGCCATCTCTCTAGCCCACACTGCTTAAAATTTCAAATTGAGTTTCATATAGAGGAGCTGCAGAAGCTACATAATTATGAGTAATAGCTATATAAAAATTCAGATGCTGAAAAAGAGGACTGAACAAAATACTTGGCCAGTCTTGTATCAGCTATGCTTATTATGAAATGCCTTCCATCCAGTCTGCCATGTTAGGTTGGTGAATTTTGACTAGGTTTGACAGCAACAACATTTGGTAGAGTGACTGCTGAAGAAAGACAGACAGGCATTAGGATCTGAGCCAAGACTTCTTGTCTTTAAGACCCATTTCAGGAAAGACACTTCTGTTAGAGCATCGGCAGCCCAGTGCTCTGACTCAAGGGCTTCCATCTGTCTGTAGAGAGGGGGACAGCTGAATGAACAGCGCAATCGCAGACTATTAATGAGTACTGCTAAATCTAGGTGGGTCTGAAGTGGTTTCCACCATGCCAGGGACACCGTCTTCCCTGACTCCTCTAAGATGCATTTCATTCATGAGTGGGCTCTGCACTTTTAACACTGAATTGCTTCATTGCATACAGTGGGAATTAACTATAGGGAATGTTCTGTAAGATTTTTAAAAATATTATTTATTTATTTATTCATTCATTTATTTATTTATTTATTTTTTAGTGTGTGCGTGCGTGTGTGTGTGTGTGTGTGTGTGTGTGTGTGTGTGTGTATTTATGTGTCTCAGAGGGCAATGTGTGTCCCCGTGGAGGACCAAGGATGACTTTGGGAATCATCTTGGATGGTTTCTACCTCCTTCTTGTTTCACTCTGGGATTTCCCAGGCTCCGCCCACTAGGCTCAGAAGTGCAGGCCGCTGCTCTTTCCGCCTGGAGTTTTTACTCCAGACCTGGGATGGGAACTCAAGAACTTCTGCTGGCAAGACAGAGTTTTAACCCTTGAGCCATCTTTCTAGCCCAAAGATTTTTTTTATTATAATTATTTTTTTTAATCCCTCAAACAGTAGAGGGTATTTGAAATACTTACCATTAGTACTTTATCCATATAGAATTCTCGGCCAGGGCTCCCATCATTGTATTTTGTATCAATGGCAAAACACAAGAATAATACATCCACTACCATTTCGTAAATGGACAGGAAGCAATGGGCGACTAGGAAAGCAAAGAGGCAGACGATGATCAGAGGCAGCACCCACACTGTGTAATCCTGCTGGTAGTTGAGCAGCATAATCCCAGCCAAACCTGTGCTGCAGACTATCAGCACCTGCAGCAGAGAGAGCAGAGACCATACTTAAGACCCCGTGGCAGAAAACCACACTCCTCATCACTGCAGACTGCAGCCCGGTCCACTGCAAATCAAAATACACGAACAGATACCTGTGCATGGTTATACATGTACATCATGTCACAGAAATAAAGAAACATATTGTAAAAAGACTCTTGCTTATATAAAAGTTAATTGAGTTTGCCAGGTGTTACTTTGGTCTACAAAACATCAACCATTTAAAATCTGGTAATAAAATTAAAAATATATGGATACATATTTTAGAAAAAAAATACATGTATGCTTATCACTTGGGACAAAACACATTGGCATTACAACTGGCATGTTTTTTCTAAGAATTCTGCATATATAAAATCATACTCTAATACAAATAATTAAGCATTCTTCATTAAAATTTATAGTATCATTATAAATGCTTCATAAATACTTATTTGACTGCATAATGCCTTCTTAAAGATAATTTAAAATTTAACTATTTTCCTACCATTGGTGATTTATATTGTTGTCAAACCCAAATGATGCTGCTATAAACATCACTCACTATCCTTAGAGCTTTTCTTATTTTCTATTTTATTTAATACAGAGTATATGATAAGTTCAATGTTATTTCCCATTAAGTGTCTGTTTGGGCTATCTATTACACAGAGAGTGCCATGCAAGTATAATAGAAGAAACAGCCAACATATTCATCCTGAAGAACCATTTACTTGGATACCCCATCATTTCACATGTAACACTTTTAATTTTTTTTGCATGCATATGTGCATGTGTGTGTGTGTGTGTATCAGAGGGCACTGTGTGTGCCTGTGGAGGCCTAAGACAGACTCCTGGAATCATCCTGGATTGTTCTACCTCCTTATTGCTTTGCTTTGGGGTTTTCCCAGGATCCTTCTTCCAGGGCCTGAAGTGAAATGCAAGCCACTGCCATTTCTGCCTGATATTCCCCCGCCATGAGCTCTGGGGAGCAGAGCTCAGATCTGAGCTTAAGAGACAAACGCTTTACCCCCGAGCCATCTCCCCAGCCCAACACTTTACATTTTTTTGCTTCTGTATGTGTGTGTGTGTGTGTGTGTGCATACGTGTCTACAGGTGCGCTCACCAGTGTGTACACATGCAGAGGCCAGAGACTGACATTGGCTGTCCTCTATTACTTTCTGCCTTACTCCTTAAAACAAGGTACTTCCCCAAACCTGGAGCTAGCTGGGTTTTGGCTAGGCCAACAAATCCCAGGGACCCTCCTTATCTTCAGCACTGCCCACCCTCTTGCCAACAGTGCTGGGGTTACAGACAAGCACAGCTACACCCACCTTTTATATGGGTGCTGGAGATCTGAACTTGGGTCCTCATGCTTGCACACACTCTTACCTCCTGAACCATCTCCCCAGACCCATTTACGGTTCTTTTAATACATTTTCTTTCGACTTGTCAATAATCCTATGGCTACTTACTGATAAGCATCATCAATTCCATTTTCACATTGAGAAACACACTCAGAATTTTTAGTGAATCTGCCAGGGTCACTGAGTAAAGAAGAGATCTCGCTCAAATAACAGCCGATCGGGGCTGGAGAGGTGGCTCAGGGGTTAAGCCTCTGCCTTGCAGGCGGAAGGCCCTGAGTTCGGATCCTAGACCCCACGTATAGACGCCAGGCGGAAGCAGGGGCGGCCTGCGCTTCTGGTCCTGGTAGGGCGGAGCCTGTGAATCCCGGGAAAGAGTAAACAAGGAGGGGGTGGAAGCGTCCATGGTGGTTCCCGAATTCGTCCGTGGTTCTACACACACAGACACACACATACATACATACACGCACACACTCACAACTGAATAAATAATAATAATAAAAAAAATGACAGCCGATCATGCCACCCCAGGACTCTTTCCAGGTGAAAGCAAATCCTTGGTATCCCCCACAGCAGGACTGGAGTATTTTGGGCCCCAGACTCACTCTTCTCTGGTCCTCTGCTCAGTTGGTGCCATGCTTTATCTAGAACCACAGCGCCCACTTATCTTGTGCCAAGGACCCTCCTTACTGTCTATCAGCGTGACGCCCTCACTGCTATCCGAACCATGAACAAGATGTCCTCGCCACATTATTTAAAATGCTAAGGTCAATTACAGGAAGAGTGGCTCAGCCAAAGTAGATTCTGAAACAAGCTGTTGAGATGGAAGACTAGATATTGCATCATGGGAGAAATTATTTCAAGAACTAGTGATGGCTACCCCTCAAGGCCGAGCAAATGTGCTAATTACCCCAATGTTCAATTAAAGAGTACCTTGAATTTATTCAAACAGGTGACATAATGGCTCTGAAACTATAGAGAATCTAGGAGTGCAGGCTCTGAGCTCTTATCCTAGGCAGTCTGATTGGTTGGATTAAAGACAAAACCAAGCAATACCCTTCTTGAAAGCATCCCACATACTGAGGTGAGTAGCCTACATTGCAGGAAGCACTACTCTGCAGTGACCTTCATGGTGGGTACACACAAATGACTCGGAGAATTACTTGGTATTTAATAGGCTCTATAATCATAGACTAGTGAAAATTCTACATATATTCTGAATGAATGAAGGAATATAGAGTGGTTGGGAATATCACCCAGTAGTAGAATGTTTATCTAGCCTGCACAAAGCCCTGGGTTTAATCCCCAGCACTATAAAGCAAACAAGCAAGCAAACAAACAAACAAGCCAGAAAAGGTTCACATGGGGGAGAGGCAATGTTCTAGCTGTGTTTTCCCATAAATGTGCGGCTTTTAAAGTTCAAATATTTTATTCCAGGAAAGAAAAAATTCCAGGTAATTTATTTGCAATAGAATAAATTCAAATACAAGGTAGGAACTGAAGAAGTCGGGGAGTAAAGGACACCAGCAAGTCTGGGGTACTATTAGCACTTAGCTTTGCAACTCTAAACAAGTACATTTAATCGCCTGAACCAGATGACTAACCTATCTTTGAAATAGATGTTAATAATACACATATTTCATGATACTAACATAAGCATTAACACATTAACATGAAAGCATTTAACACAACACTTGCTAATATTTCTCTTTCCTTTTTTTCTTTCTTCCTTTTCTTCCTTCCACCCTTCCTTCCTTTCCTTCCCTTCCCCTTCCTTCCTTCCTTCCTTCCTTCCTTCCTTCCTTCCTTCCTTCCTTCCTTCCTTCCTCCCTTCCTTCCTCTCTCTCTCCTTCCTTCCTCCCTCCCTCCCTCCCTCCCTCCCTCTCTGCCTCCCTTCTTTCCTTCCTTCCTTCCTCTTTCCTAAATCCTGCATGTGTGATGTCTCTTTCCTTAGAAACTGTATTTTGAGAGACTTTGTTTCCCAAAGTGAGAAAAGGTATTACTAAATTGAAAAGAAATCAATTTTACAAAGGTTTTTTTGGGGGGAGGGCATAGCTTTATTGGGGAAAATATCAGTACTTTTAGACAAAAATATTCAAGTAGCTTGAAGATCGCTTACTATCTTTAGGATGCTATAAGACAATAATCAAAGTCACAAGCCACTGAACTAGAGAACCTACTGACCCTTCCAAATCTAATTTACCATTCTACAGAAAACATCAGGGCTCCATAAACGTAGAAACTATATGTTTTTTGTTTCCTTTTGGGGTTTGAGGTTTTTGCAATTGAATTTTAAAATCTGAGAAAATTGTGCATTTGGGTGTAAAAAATAAGAGTGTACATATTCTTCACCCAGCTCCCTTCCTGGAACCTTATGCACAACTATAATTCAGTATCACAAGCAGGATATTCACACTGACAACCATGATACAGAACGCATGATCATCACCATGATCCTCTGTGGCACCCTCCAAACCCATCTTTAGCCAGCTAACTGCAAATCCATTTCCATTAGTAATTTTACTTTTATTCATCGATTGCCTTGTATACTTCTCTACCATATTATAAACCCCTAGCAAAAAATTGGAATAATAGGATGGCAATTATACCCAGTCACTACCTATTGCTCAGTGTTAAACTGCTTACAATTGGTCACTATTGTAAATAATGTTATTATTTTGTACTTCAAACTATTTATAGGGGAAAATTTGCCATCATTACAATTATTGAATCAAAGTTGTTTTTTTTTTTTTTTTTTAATTTTGCAAAGGTCTAAGGATGGTAGTTAGAACCATGCTAGCACATGGTGATTACTCTTATAAATTAGGCCTGAACTCCAATTCTGCCACCTTCAAGCTCTCAAAATGCAGCTGATTTAATTAGCATCCTACACTCTGGTGTTGTCTGCTGTGAAATGAAGGTAACAGCAATAGCTCATACTGTCTCCTCCCCCCCTTTCTTCTAAACTGCTTTGCTATTACCTTTTAAAAAGTATTCTCTCTCTCTCTCTCTCTCTCTCTCTCTCTCTCTCTCTCTCTCTTTCTCTCTCTCCATTTATCCTACTCAGGTCTAGGTTTAAATTAAAATTTTCAAATGAAAATAACAAACTAAGTCTCTAAAGCTTTCTGGACTCAACTGTATAGGCATACATGATAACTGTTCATAAAAGTGTCAAACTCTCAGATTCTCTCCTTATTCTTTAACAAAGGCGATTTCAATGTATCTTTACTATAAGAATTTGTCTCTTATGCCAAAGCATGATTTGTTCTAAACTTAATTAAAAATATTCTAAGTACTCATTGGTATAGTTTCATCCTTATTTTAATTTTTCCAATGATAGTTGGTTATGAATTTAGGTACTGCAAACTACACAGTGCTTCTAAGCTCCTACTAGACCTAAAACCTGTCTTTTCTAAGACATCTAAATAACATAGTGGCTCAAGTGACCTCAGTATTGGCTAGCATGATAATATATGAAGATGACAATTCATGGAGTGCTAAGCACAGTAACAATGAGTGCGTATGAAGATAAGCAAGTCAAGATGGAAAAGGTGGGTGACACTGGCAGGTAAGCAGGTGAACCAAACAGGTATGTATGCCATGACTGAAATACAAGCCTGTGAAGTAATGCCTGAAGGGAGCACGCAGGTTAATAACCTTACATTCGCTGTAAGCATTATTCTTTCCTTACCTGGAAACTGCCTGAATATCATTGTTTGAAATCTGGGTATAATGAAAGCTAAGTATGATGCTCTGTATGATTTTGTAGCTGTTGAAGGCTGGAATAAATTCTCTTCTCAGACACTTCTAAAGAAAGTCAGTCTCATTCCCTAACAACTCTATTTTTAAAGGGATTTATAAATAATAACATCTGAAATTCGCCCCAAACTGCTTACATTCTCCCCAAACTAAGAATGTGTCAAACACTGTCCTACATATCTTCTGTGTATAAGCCAGTCTGATCCTCACCACATTGGACACGTGGCCCTATTATTATCCCAACTATACAAGCAGTTGTCTACATGCCATAGACAGAGTCAAGGTTTTATCTAAGAAGTTATGTTCTACATGTCTTTATTACTACACAGACTGTTTCCTAATTCTTCCTTTTGTGGTTTATTTTTCTTTCAGGGCCAGAGATCAAAGTTATGACCCTACACGTGCCAGGCAAATGTTCTACTGAGATGCAACCACAGGCTGCCTAATTCTTCACAGTTCACGTGCCACACTTCTCCCGCCTGTTAAACGAGCGTAACAGAACTTACCTTAACATTTCATTGTGAAGATGAACAGGTAAAGTAAATTAACAAGTATCCTCTGCATGCTAAAGGTGTCCTGAGCGCTTGCTACATATTAAACTACTTTTAGTTTTGTACTGGGCTAGATAATTTCTAAATTAAAGAGAAAGATTTTATAAAAACACTTTCTCAGGCAGTGTATTTGTCTCTGATAACAACCTCAAGCCTTACCTTGCCTAGGAATAACATGAAGTCTCCCACCGTGTTGATGGCAGCCACTCGCAAAGCATTCTCCACCAGAATGACAAAGGCATCCTTTGCTGAAGTGCAGAAGTTGGTGCTGTTGATAGCTGTGGCTGTGTATGCATTCTGGACAGAAGCAAACAGATTCCCACCAGTAAACAGAAATATACTTTTTGAAGGTATAAACCTCACACGGTTACAACACAGCTTTTTAAGCACATTTCAATCACATCCCTGGCTTTTATAAGACACAAATAAGAATGAGCACAGGAAATACGAGACATGCATTTAAGAAAAGAAAAACCTGCTATGGTAAAACAAACTTTCAATTGGTTTAGTTTGGAATTTACAGAAACCTCTTAAATACAAATACAAATACACACACACACACACACACCCCTTTCAAATATCCATGAACTTCCTCCCTATCTTCCAAACCCAAACATAACTTAACTTTTCCTGGATATTTAAAATTAATAACTATGAATATTAGTGATACATTCTTAACCATTTCATTGCTAGTTCAAAATGCAGAATATTTTAGAACTGAGGGGAAAAAAGAACCGTGCTGAATAGATCAGTACCTATGATATAATTTTCAGTAGTGGACCAGTAGGAAATTATAAGCAATCTTTGAAAAATTCATATATGAATTCGCTAATAAAATCTCATCATATAAATTAGGATATTTTATTATTGTATTGCTATATTTTTCTCAAAAGCTAACTTATACAGCATTCTTAAGAAACCACATAACTAAACTCTTCTATTGGTATTCATTCATTTGCTATCTGCTCCCTTACACTGTCATCTGCCAGTGTGTCTTGTCAGTTATGATAAAATAACTACCTAACTGCAGTGCCCCACATCTTTTCCATGGTCTGTAAAGACTTCTTTTTAAACATTCTGCAAAATGCCTTCGTAAAGTAAAAATAAACTTGTATAAAAGTAGACTTTGCTGGAAAATGGCGGAGAAGAATTTCTCCAGCTAGACCTACTCTCAATGCAGAATGACTCTCAGCTCTCATTAGTTCCCTAAATACTTACAAAATAACCATTCAACCATTTATCCCACAGCAGGGAGGTAAAATTACTACCTAATATCTGACCTGCTGAGGACTTTTGTAATTGAAGTTTTATTGGAATTCAGTCATCGACGCTCATTTGGCAGAGCTGGGCGCATGTGATGGAGTTGATCGGCCCATAAAGATCTCCATTTTGCAGTGTTGCTGAGTCAATAGTTGTCTTGTTCACCGTCTATGGGACTTAGGGGACTCACCTTTTTTTTTTTTTTAATCTGTTAGGGATTTCCCCCCCATTTCAAATTTTTCTTGGCTGTTGTTTTTAAATTTTGCTTTTTATTCTTTTAATGCCTTATATATAAATATAGTAAATTTATGATATTTTTAAAACTTTGATCACCAATTCCACCCCTTTTTCTGCCAGTCTCCCTCCTATGTCTTATCTTTTTGCATGAGTGGCCCACTGAGCCTCATGGGATTGCCCCTGATGACATGTGCCTGTCACTCATCCTCCGTGAAGCTCAGGGAACATCTGGGTAGATGAGAGATAAGATTATAAGATCCTAAAGGGACTTTCTTTTCGTTTTTGAAACACAAACCACAAATGCTCATGTTTTGATCACTACCCTTCACGACATCCAGGAATCTAGCATCTTTCATGATAATGATGTTTCCCTTCCCACTTCTTTATCACAATGCTAGGGATCAAATGTAGGGACTTAAACATCCGCTAAACAACTAATTTATAAATTATCTAATTTATTTATTAATTGAGACATCCACTAAACAACTAATTTATAAATTATCTAATTTATTTATTTATTGAGACAGAATCTCATGTAGTTCGGCTTGGCCTCTAAAGAACAAGCTCTGCAGGTTAAGGCTGGCCTTGAACTCCTGATTCTCTTGTCTGTTGTATCTCCCCATGCTGGAATAACAGACATGAACCACTACACTCATCTAAATATTCAGCTCAATAATTTAACTCATGGAGGTCTCCAGTGATCTGGGCTGCAAATCCCGTGAATAGAAATACCTTGTTTCCTATATGTATGTAGGTATGCATGTGTGCAGTATCTATTTGTATTTATTTATTTGTTTGTTTTTGAGGAGTGGGCTTGTTAGACAAGCCTTCCACCACTGACCCACATCCCCAGCCCTTATCTCCTATATGCCAAGATATGATAAAAAGACCAATGAACAGGTTGTCAGTAACACATTTTCAGAGAAAAATACTCTGCCATATATGCTATTTATATTGCCTATGAGATACATTTTGATTCAAAAGCATTATAACATTCAGAATCAAGGAACTTGAGTAATCCTTTAAGAATTAATAGATATATTTTCAAACAATATTGTATTATCTCAGGCTTGTCCAGAACGCTACAGCTCAGGCTAGACTTGTATTTGTGATCTTCCTGTCTGTAATCCTCCTTCCAGTCTCCTGAGTGCTAGAATAGAGGCTGAGTCACAATGCCAGGATGAGGAAATCCACTGAAATCAACTATGTTCTAGGTCCTCTCCCTTCAAGGGAGGACGCACGCAGGGCTCCCCGTGATGATCTGTTTTTCTGGATTGGCCAGTAGTCTCCTTGAAGCAGGAGACAGAACATGACAGGCTCTGTGTGGACATCTCCACTGTCACCACCATGCCAGTTGCCTCCCACAGAGGACCCGACACTTCCATACTAAACCATATATGGTTCTGAGTTCATTTCTCTTGACTTCAGTCAGATCCTCCCCCATCTTTGTTAAGAGAAGAAGCCGATTTATTTGTGGAAAAGGCAGGAAAAGGGATACTTCCTGTTCTCCACTCATTTGCAGTATGCAACATAGCTGGACAGTGCACACATTTTCTAAGACTTTCCACCTAATCCTAGGACAAGAAGATGAACTGTCAGACATAGTACAAAAATCAAATTGATCTACCTCTTCAGGGGTAAAAAAAAATGTGAATAGATTGCAGAAGACCAAAGAACTTTCCCTCTCCTTTTGGATCTCCTAGCTTTGCACAGTGGCAGTATTGTAGCCAATGAGGTTTATCCAAGGCACGATTATTGCTAATTGAAAACTTTTGGATCTCCTTGTCTGAAGGGACACATGCCAAAGACTCAAGAAGGTCTAAGTCCTCTGTGGTTTTCCTAGTCCTGTCCCTTAAATGTTCTGCAAACAACACCGGTGAGATTTTAGCAGCCACCACCTTCTCAGTCAGCCTTCCTTACCCTAAGCTGTGCTGCCCATGTACAGCATCACTGATCTACACTAGCCAGTAAGTCACAGAATGACTCACTTAGTTGGGATTAGCTGCACAGTAATGGTAGGAAAAAGGAAATAGAATATGGGGGAATCCTGTGTGTGATTGATACAAATTAAATAAAAGAAAGGGTAAATTACGTTTCTTCCTTCTCTAATTTGGCTGAGGAATGGAGGACCATCCTCTGGTCTGGATGCTTACACCCAGTGTACATTCATACACTATCGATTCATCACCCAAACGACAGTATCAGGAAAAGCAGAGGACTGAGTGGAATTACTAGTCTTGTAAAAGAGGCCCAAAGAATGATCCTGTCTCGTCCACCAAGTAAGCACACAGCGAGAAGGTAAGATACGGGAACCAGGAAACAAGCCTTCTTAAGATCCCAAATCAGCTAGCATCCCCTTGATCTTAGACTGCTCAGGTTCTAGAACTGTGAAAGAACAAATTCCTGCATTTTGTTAAAGTATCCCAAATGGGCTGGGATCGCCACAACATCAAAACCACACCATGGGCTTTGTTCAGTTTTATTCTCAATTTTCTTAAACTTTGTAAAGGTCATCAGAATTGATTTGGTACAAAACTTAATCGAAACAGATTTTTCTGCAATGCCATCACTGGTCTTAGTTTATAGCCTGAAAAATGAAAATGTGAGATATTTTTATGTAAACATTTTAAGATGTTTATATAAAGTGTAAAAAATTATACCTTTCTTTCCATATGCATGAATGTGTGTAGGCGTGAGTATGTATCTATGTATGTTTTCATGTGGGTGGAAACACGAGTGTGCATGAAAAAGACAGAGAGAGAGAGAGAGAGAGAGAGAGAGAGAGAGAGAGAGAGAGAACTGGTACACTTGTGCAGAGGCCTGAGGCTGAATGATGTTGTAAATCACTTTCATCATTCTTTTACTTTATTGGGTCTCAGTTAAACCCCACAACGAGCCATTAGAACTGGGTTGGCTAATTAGCTTATTCTGAGGATTTCCAGGCTCTACCTCTGGGACTGGAATTACAAGATCGTCACCACACCCAGGCGGTTTACATGGGATGTAGGAATCTGGAACTCCTGTCTTTTTGCTTTGATGGTAAGTGCTTTAACTGCCACCTGCCCAGCCAAAGTGCTTTATTTTCTTCATGTTACATTAAGAAAAATCATACAGAAGGCCATGTGAGCTGCTAGAAAATGTGGACCAAAGTTAGATTTAAAAACTTTTAGGTCTGGGATGTAGCTCTGCGGGTAGTGTCCTTGCTTAGCACAGAGCCCTGTGTTCCATCCCCAAAGCCATCCTAGGTTACATATTGAATTCAAAGTCAGTCCTAGGGTGTGTGGGGGGAGACAGAGGACAAAACTTTCTCTGCTTCTATAGGGCTGCAACCCACTATAAGATTCTAGTCTCTATTTTCCTATGTCTAAAAACACAGGAAATAATGCCTTAAAAAAAAAGAGTGACAGAAAGAAATCGATAATGTATATGGCCATGAAATATGCTTAATCTGGTATCAGGTACATTCTCTAAACCCTGTTCATATGTAGAGAAAAGCTTTATGATTTGAAGAGTAGATCAGTCGGCAAATAGTGTTAAGTAACTATCTCCAAAATGGTGTCAGAACCAAACAAGACCTGCCTGATCAAATACCCAAAGGGAAACATGTTCTGGTTGTAACAATTTCTCTACCGAAAGAGAATGATGTTAGACTGGATGTATCATCACCTTTATGTCACATTAAACACCTAGAGAACAAGGAGCCATTCACAGTTCAGTGTTTATCTGCACAATGCTAGCGCCCATGCTATAAATAATAAATGGCTTATCAATTCTCCTCTCTACAAGTGCCCCTTAAGTTTTCTAAAGCAGTGTTGACAGGCTAGGACACGGACAACTGTGTAGTACAGAAGATTATTTGACTGGCTCACCCAGGTTTTACTGTTATATTTTTTAAAATCAGTTGTCAGTATTTTAACATCAGTAAGCAAATAGAAACATCTAGATTTTTTTCCTTGGATCTAAACCGTGTATCTTCAGAGACATCTCAGCTCTTCAAGTTGCCATCTCCTTCACCCTCCACCGTCTTCCAACTCCCTCACCCCATATTCATTCACATTTCTTGAACACGCTTTCTAAGGCCTTAGTTTTTCAACCCAGCCCAAGGTTTTCCACAGGCTGCGTACAAACCTCAGGGGAGACAGCCACAAAGGGACAGGACAAATCCACAGAAAGAGACATGACTGACTGTTCCCTATCTTATAATAGTACCAGACAAATTTAGAATTCTAGATGGGAGACTACATGTACAATATAAGGCACTATGCCTGACATACAAGGAAAGTTCTCTCCCTAAGCCTGACATTATAACTGATACTACTGTGTCACCGTGCTCCACTGAATACTCTAAAGATAATTTCACGGAGTAAATAAATGACCAGACAAGAAAATTTTGAAAACTGAGAGGGGACTGACTGCCTTATAAGAGTTTTGAGATTATATTATAAAATTGCAAAACTAAAATTCTGCAGTATTGGTGTAAAATAGATTAATGGCAGACTCAAGTTTAATTTTACAGCACAATCAAAAGTTTGATTACCAAAAGAATAAATGTAAACTGGCTGGGGAATGAAGAGAATGATGATAACATTTCAACCACCCCAATGTTTATGAGGATAGCTAGGTTTTTCGCCACGACTGAGAAAGGAAACTAAGTCTCAAGAGTCATATTGTTGAGAATGAAATGCTTCGCTGATGTCAGAACGCTCTACTGCATACCAGCCCCACAGAGTCCTAGAAGTGTGGGCACAATCTGTTGTGTATGGAGAAAAGGACCTTCACACCAGAACACAGTGATTGGTCACAGAGGTAAGGCGGAAGGTGTGAGATAACTCTGTTAATTATGGTGCCGGTTATGGCTGGACTTCCAGCAAGGCATGGGGTTTACTATTACCCAGCATGGATGACATTGAGAAGCCAGTGTCCTGGGTACCAGCCTGTTGTGGTTTGAATGCAAAATGTTCCCCAGTTGGTCACCAGTTAGTAGTTATGGAAGTTTAGGGGGTGGAGTCTCACTGGAAATGGTGTATCACTAGAGGAAGGCCTTGAAGCCCACCTTTACTTTCTATTCTTTCTCTCTATCTGCTTCCTGAGTGTGGTTGGAATAGGACAGTCAGTCTCCTGCTCCTGCTGCTCAGTCTCCCGCTCCTGACCTGCCTTGATGGGTTATTATTGCCTCTGGTACTATAAGCCAAAATAATAAACCCTTTCTCCCTTATGTTGCTTGTTTGTTTTTGTTGTTGTTGTTGCAGCGACTGGAAACTAAGACCACCATGCTCTCAGCTTGTAAAAGGAAGGAAGGAGTCTCAACATTGCCATGACCTCATCTTCCACTTGCACAGAGCTCTGAAGCGTCTCACAGGAAGGAGGTTCAAAACATTCTACTGGAGTGTATCAATCCTAAAGCTCAAAATGTTCCGGCAGAAAACTTGCTGACATCATCAACATGTCTGCATTGCTTCAAATGAAGCTCTCCCTGTTGTTAGCCACAGCCTCTCTAGTTTGTAAAGCCTCCTCCATCCTGCCTGGAATGTGGCCATTCCCAGAACCAACCGCACGTTCTAAATCCCTGGCCTCTAAATTAATGGCCTCGAGAAAGATATAAAGTGGACGGCACATGTATGATAAAGACCAACGTCTCAGGAAGACTGAGGACAAACCAAGCTCTCTCTTGGGAGACTGACAGAGTTTGATAGGCGCCCTGCAGGCTCATGCTTTAAAGGCCTGTTCCCCCAGCTGCTGGCTCTGCCGGGGAGACTCTAAGACCTTGGCTAAGGTTGGCCTCACTGGAAGAAGCAGATGACTTGGGTCAGCCTTTGAAGATCACAGTCTAGCCCTAGGGTCTGGCCCTTGTTCTCTGCTTCCCGGTCCATTGTGAGAAGAGAAGTCTCTGCCTAGAACTGATGGATCAGAACTCCCAGAAACTGTGAGCCAAAATAACCTTCCATTCCATAAGCTAGTCCTGTAGAGCACTTTGGTCACGAGGATGTAATTACTACCACAGATGTGTTGGAATTCTAGATTTTTTTTTAACCTGGCTATAGACTATCTTGATATCATATCTTTTGTCTCCCTTCACTATAGTTACACAGTCCTTTATGAGACTCCTACTTGCAGTTTACTTTCTGAACCTTTTTGAACCCAGTCACTGATGTAACTAATAAATCACTCAGAAAATATCTAAAGACACCAATTGTGCACCAGGTACTTTCCTAGTTTCTGGGAGAACAAACAAAACCAAGATTCCCCTTTAAATAGCTACAAGTCTACAGTTGAAGACAAAGAAGTAACTAAAGGTTTCAATTCCTTAGTGTTCAGGCAGAGGCATAAGAGGTCCATGGAAGCTCAGCACAGGGCCGGGCGATCAGGGAAGACTTCTTGGGAGATGCCCAGGCACAATAGTGAAGGTGGGTGAGGCAGGTTAGTTTAGTATGGAAGGGACACATTTTAGGCACAACTGGGAAACTCGGAGAGACGGTAGGAATTGAGACTAGAGAGCCAGGTTTGCCCTACCTTCCTGAGCATAATTTATTTGTGTTTAGCACAACATTTAAGGACAACATCCTCCAAGTGTTTATGACTCCTTTTTCCCCAATAAGGATGACTTGGCTCCAAACCAAATTTTAAAGATCTTTCAGGTTGTTCTGGGTGTTGCTAATTATTTTTAAATGAGCTTCCAAACACTTACATGTCCACGGAGAATATTAGACTGTGCAAGCATGCTAAGGAAGCGTCATACCCACTTTCTCGTATTAGCCATGAAACCTGAGGGGCGCAGCACCGGTCTGCTCAATGCTGTGGCCAGGGGACTATCGCCGCAGATTACCGTGGCGTGAACGGAAAAGTGCAGTGCTCAGAGGTAGGTGGAGAGAAAGCCAATCGCTTAGAGGTAAATGGGGAGAAAGTCAATTTCCTTTGGCCTATTAGATGAGTGCATCAATATATCAGAATTGATTTTTTTAGGGGATGGAAAAGTAGTGAAGAAAGAAAAGGAAAAGGAGGAGTCGAGCGTTGCCCAGCAAGCAAGACAGGGCAGCTGACTGCCCATTGACTGTGATGGTTTAGCATCAACTCCAGCAAACCTCAGAAACAGCACTGCCACATCACTCAGGCCAGCATTGCAACGCTAGCAGTTAGACCCAAACAAAACAAGAACAAGAACAAACTATCTGCACTGAGCAAGAGGAGACATTTCAAAAGAGGAACATGAGTCCTGACAGAATTCTGTAATGTTTGAAAGCATTAAAATAACTCAAAAACGATATATGGAATTCACAGGATCAACGGAAAATTAAAAAACAAGGATGAGGATAAGAGAAAAAAGGTAAACACCTTTCCAGAAAGATGAACCCTAAAGCTGTTCTAGCCATGTATTGAAATTAAAGGTAATACAATGATCTTGATGAGCACATGCTAACTAAAAAATAACAGTAGGTAGAGCAATTCCTGCACAGCTCACATCTCCAGAACCTACGTTAAACAGATCTAAGTGTGATCACATGTGTCTGCATGCCGCACTGCCAGGATGAGTGAGGGCGGGGGCAGCTTCACCTGCTGGCCACAGGCCAAGCTCCAGGGTCAATGAGAGACCACTCAAGGGAGTAAAGAGAGAACGCTGGAGCAGGACAGAGGTATTCTGACCCACCTGCACTCTTCCATACATCCCCCCACATACACCTCCCCAAATACACACCACACACATACACATATACCATAAACACATGCACACCACATCATACATACCCTCCCCACACATACACCCCCCACATACACATCTACCACATATCCACACCACACACACACACACGATACACACACCACACACACCCACACCACATATACCATAAACACGTGCATACCACACCATACACACCACACACACACACATACACACCCCCCACACATACACACCACACACATACCATAAACACATACATATCACACCATACATACCACACACATACACACCACACACATACCATAAACACATACATACCACACCATACATACCACACACATACACACACCACACCACAAACACACACATACCACACCATACATATCAAACACACACACACACACAACACATAGACATTACAGCACATGCATATTCCACACACACCACCAACACACATACACATTACACACACCACAAACACACACACCACACATATCCAACACACACACATACCACACCACAGCACACGCACATTACTCACACACACAAACACACACACACCATATATACACACACACCACACATACTTCACACATACATACCACGCATGAACATACACACCACACCACACACATACACATCACAGTACACATACCATACACATACCATACCATATTCACAGTACACATCACACATGCACATCATACATACAACTATATACATACCACACCCCACTCCCCACACATACACACACATCACAGATACTTCACCACATACACACAGCACACTACGCACATACATAACACACACTACAACCACACACACCACACACACATATCACATACCACCACCACATACAGGAATACATCACACACACACCATATACACACTATATACATACACACATGAGTTCAAAATAAGAAAACAAGATTAAAAAAAGAACATGATTAAAATAGTATATACTTAATCATGGTACAATGTGTAATACCATATAAGAAAAACAAAATTTCCTTCAATTAGGTGTGATTATTTTATCTTGACAGAGAAATAACAAACCTATTTCTAAAGATGAACATTAGATATAGTTAAAAACATTTTACCTGATTTAAATAATTTAGGCACTTTTCAAGACACCAAAGGCAACAAATGCAAGCTTTCAGCACACATCGTGTGCAAGCATTTTCCTGGAAAAAGGAAAAAATAATTAACAAACAAAACATAATCATCATGTTAAAAAAGTAACAAAGAAGAGTTCCAATGTTAAAAAAAATAAATAAAAATCACAATCCAGGCTTCAAAGCCTCCAACCCATTTTTCTGTGTTATCATGGCTGAATTAGTTTAAGTAGGTTTAAACCAACATTTGTTTAATAAGATATTCGGAGGAAGTAGAAGGAAAAACTGTACACATAAACACGCCAGAGCTAGAGTGCGGCAGAGCCCCTGCGTGCTGCGCACTGGAGGAATCAGACAACCTTCTGGAAGAGGCAGAGTGAGAGCTAAACTATGCGAACAGCAGGGGGTCGCCCACGCTGAGGGCAGGAAGGCCATGCATACTGTGAACAGTAATCCTTCGGAAGATGTACAGTTCGCACATCTTTTCTGGTCTCTTCATTTTGTTGGCTGTATGATTTGCTACAGTATCCTAGCGAAGATTTTAGTTTGCTGTAATCCCATTGGTCAGATTTTTTTTCGTTGCCTCTTTGTTTCTGTGTGTGTGTGTGTGTGTGTGTGTGTGTGTGTGTATCTCCCAGACTAAGATCATGGAACATCTTCACCATTTTTCTCTAGTCAGTGGTTACAAAGCTGTTACATGGGACTTCAGGTACTCTGTTGTCAAGCAGGGTAATGATGGCTAACCACACTGTGCTAGATATTGAAAAACAGAAGATAAGACTTTAAATTTTTTCACCACAAAGAATTGATAAATGCTCTGACATTTGGATGAGCTAACACCCTGCCTTAATTATAGGATTATGCGCACATGATCAAAACAATACACAATACCCTCTGGATGTGTATAATTGCTATACATTCATGGGAAAAATAAAAGTGGAAGGATAGGTAAGAGGTTCTAAGTCAACACAGAAATGCAGGAGAAGCACTGACCAGATGGATTTTTGCGGATTGGAGTATGCGGATCTGGAGTATGTGGACTGGGGGACACAGAGGAAGGGCCTCACATTCTGAAGAAAACATTCACAGCTATTCATTTCCCCTTACCTTTCCTTTGAGTTGACTGTGAATGTACATCAGGATCATTCGTGGAATTTTGACAAGTGTGATAATGAATGACCCTTTTGCCACAGTCCCAAGGTGGTAACGGATAAGGCGGTTCACTGATGCCAGAATAGGTGTGAATGGCAAATTCCTTTTATCTCTATTTTAAAAATGATTGAAAAGATAATTAAAAGCAAAGCCTAGGTCAGGAGAGACATGCAAGTATTTTTTAGAGAGCAATGCAGTGAAAATTCACTGTTTTATTCTAGTTTTATGACAAAATGACAAAGTAATGCATAGCGAATTCAAATGCTATGGATTTGTAACCTACAAATGTTTTATTTTTACACATTAGTATGCTGGGGCTCTTGTAGGCTGGAACTGTAAACTAAACAGGACTTTGAAAATTCTTAACGAACACAAGTTAATTGCACAGAATAATACAAAAAAGTAGCTTTTTTAGATCTGCTACCTCTTTTCAGCAGAAAATTATGTGGCTTATTCCTATAGTACACATCCTGAAGTTAGCAAAGGGGATCGCACAACTGTTCTGACCAAACAAACAGTTTGATGAACTTTTACATATAGTCAAAGTCAAGATTTACTTTTCTGTTAAACATAATAAAAGTTATATCATAACCTGCTGTTCTGAAAAAAAGTGAGACAATTTTAGAAGCAGGAAAACAGAAAAATTTCCCTGTTCGTCTTCTATCTCCCAAAATTATTAACTTGTAGCATTTCTTCATATTCACTTATTTTTTTTTTTAAACAGAAATTAAACAGAAATTCTATCCTCAGTCCGGCTCCCTCTCCCTCCACCCTTGGAGCATGAGCACATTAGATACACTCAAATTTTCTCACGGGTACAAATCTCACCTAGTAAAATAGTATGTTACCACAGCTCCTGCCACAGTCATCTGCTGACACGCAAGAATGAACTCGCTGATCCAGATCAGGCCGACCACATGGTACCACCACATGTACTGCAGAGGCCCAGAGATTTTATACTCCACAAAGCCCTGATCGTTCTGAACGGCGCTGCCTGGGAAATGTCAGGGAAGGAAAGAAGCAAGACGTGACATAGAACCCAGAAGACATGGCTACTGCACCCTGAAATCAGCTGGACTTCCCATAATAGATACTATTGTACCCAAAGAAACAACATGTCGTGACTCACTGCTGTCTCCTTAAGGACAACAGTGATGCCACTTAAACAGCTGTGGAATTAAATATTACACAACTATGCCTTAGGCATCATAGTTCTAACGACATATTAGTTTACTTAGGGATGAAATTTCAAACACTTCAACTTATTTTTCAGTTTTTCTTTATCTAGCAATTACAGATCTCAGTTAGGAGCTAAGCACAGGAATTAGCGTTATGCCTGTATATGGGCGAACTGGATGGAGATTTTTCATCCACGTTTTCTATCCTTACATCACTTCTCCCCATGATTAATATTTTATTTGGTACTCAGAACCTAACTATGAACTGTATCATCTGCAAAGGATCTAGCTGGGTTCAGGATGTTTCTAAACTAGAAAATCCCAAGATGTCAGTTGATCCTGGACTATAAATGAGATGTGAAGCAATTTCACAGAGGTTCTGAACTCATTAGATCATTTCAAAAATGGATCTGAATATCTACGCTGGTCCAGAACTCATAATCAATTCAAGACCAAGAAGCGGTTTTAGACGTTGCTTGATCTAGACCCTAGACCTACACTGCTAAAATCCTCTAAAAAACTGTGACCCAAGAGGGACTCCCTGAAGTCTGCTTTTGCAGATCTGACAGCTATTGGACCTTTGTTAAATGTATGAGGAATTAAATCTCTTTGATGGATGTGTGCCTGTCTGTGCCTCTGTGTGTGGTTCCAACCCCAACCCTCACACATGCTAAGCAAGCATTCTCCCACAGAGCTGTATCCTGAACCCTCTCTGAGGCCTTAAAATATCTGAGTGTAAATTACATTCATCAGTAAGAGAAAAGAGGCCGTGTCTCTTCTTACCAGTAGTGCCAAGAAAAAGAAGTGTCATGATCCAGTAAGCCCAAAACAAAAGGAGAGCAAAGAAAGTCCAGAAGGGCTGGAAGACCAGGAGCGGCAGGTGGATGAAGACCTTGCCAGCCACGTGAAACAGGCTGATGGTGAGCGCCACGCGCTTGCGCATGACCAGCATGATCAGGAACAGGATGACCTGAATGGAGAGGACAAATGAAGCAGCCCAGCTGTTCTCAGCAGAGAAAACGGAAGCTACAACGGGTGGAAATGTCTTACCCATCAACCCCCAAGCCAGAAAGCAGCATTTTATATGCAACGATAATACTGATCTTTGGAGTAAGACTTATCATTTGCAATCATATGATGTCTACTCCTCGCCTGTTCAGAGCAAATATAAAGGGATTTCTTGAGTTACCACTCGGAGAAAGGGGAGGGCACTGGCTGCCATCACTCCAAAGCAAGAAAGTATTTCTTGGTGTCTCGTCTCCTTCATTGGATCCAGCGGTTCTTAAAAGTGGGTTTCTGCCAGATGAACCCTTCGCCTCCTGATTCCCCACTCACCACCCCTAGCAGCTAGTCGAGTTTGTTTAACCACAGGCTAGCCAGCAAAATGTCAACTGTATAACACCTAAGTAATGCACCTCACCTGTAGTTTTGATAGAATATTTATTTTTAAAGGTAATTTTGAAAAGGAAAATAATTAATGAACAAATAAATGGAATGATATGCTATTTCTTAATGTACTTATTCAACAGTAAGGATGATTTTTTTTTCTTGTGTATGTATGAGTGCGTGTACGTGTACAACAGGGCACTTGAGTGTGTGTGCCTATGAAGGTTCAATCATCCTGGACTGTTCTACCTCCTTATTGCTTTGCTCTGAGGTTTCCCAAGCTCTGCCTTGCAAAGCTGGACCTGCAGACCACTACAATTTCTGACTAGTGCTTTTTATGTGGCACCTGGGATCTGAACCAAGGTCCTTTTGCTTCCAAGGCAAAAGCTTTAACCGCTGAGCCATCTCCCCAGCCCAAAGAGGATTTTTTTTTTTTTTGGAAATAATTATATTACAGCAATAAGAAACATGCTATTGGCAAGCAATAATGTAAATATTTTAGGTGAAAATCTCAAAAGCACATACAGCAAAACAAACTGCTGCATCAAACAGAGTGCTCATCAATTAGAGAGGCCTCTGGCAGACTTTGGAGTAAAAAGCACACTATGGGGCAGGTGATGGGGCAGGAATACAAAGGCCAGAAGGGAGCTTCTCCTCCATTAAGAGCCTCCAGTGTGCACGGTACAGAGAGACACCCACGAGGTGCATACTCACGGTGAACACTGTAGCTGAAATGGCATAGATGAGGAGCGCTCGGAGATTGTCTTCAATTATCTGAAGCTGCTCAGGAATAACTGCTTCTTTGGGGGACCGTCTTTGCTTTGCATACAGCCACCACAGCACACCGGTGCCACCTGGAGATAGATAGCGATTGTTTTTGCAAACATCAGTATGAGAAAATATGTGCTATGAATGCTCAGTTTTCTGGACCAAACTTACATATATCACTATGGCTCTGACAATGGCAATTCAGCTAGCTGGGAGGTATCTGGGTATAACTTTTTGGAAGCACAAGGCGAGAAAGGAGACCACTGACTCCACTATTATCTTTCACATAAAGTATTTATGAATCCTTCTGTGTACCAAACAAACTTTCTTCAAATATACGTGTCATTCATTGACTATGAAGCTGAGAGAGAGAGAGAAAAAGAGAGAGAACCAGTAGCAACAGACATCTATCAGAGGAATTGGCAACTCCAGCATCTAATGCTGACAGCCATGCAATTGATTAAATATTTGTACAATGAATAAATGAGTTGTTCTCACTAAAGGTGGGAAAAGAGGTGAGAAACCTCTGATAGAAGAAGTATAGGTATAAAACAATTCTTATCTCCTCCAATGACGGTTCAGATACTCAAAGAAACAGAATGAAAAGTGGGACAAACCTGGCTTCATGTAAGAGCTAATTTTCACTCAATGCAGTCAGCAAACATACCGAGTGCCTATAGCATCTATTAGAGGGGATGAGGCGTAAATGAAACAAAGACCTGCTTCCTGTGCACACTGAACAGTAGTAGGGCAATAAAAATTAACAAGAAAAGTAAAAACAGAATACTAAACCTAAGTGGAATACAGGCCAATTTTATATAACATTGATAAGCAAGACCTTAATGAGAAGATGACTTCTGAACAAGAGAGTGAGAGAGAGAGCAAGAGTGAGAGAGAACAAGAAAGAGAGAGAGAGAGAGAAAGCGAGAGAGAGAGCCATCATGAACGTATACTCCAAGTATTTGCGTTCCTGACAAAGTTCCAAGAAGCTGGAAAGCAACCACGCCTAGTGTCAGACGCAGAAGAAAACCTCTGCTCCTAAAGCAAGCAAGGAGGAAGTGTCGGGAGCAGAGTGACAGCTGGGGACCATCACACTCTGAAAAGGTTTCTAGGCTACAGTCAAGAAGGAACATACGAAGAACTGCGGTGAGGGTGAATAAGATAAATGCCCAGGAGATTTTTAAAAAAAAAAGGCCTATGATCCATTCCTACCAACTGGCCTTCCATTTGTATTCAAGAATGACTAAGTCAAAAAGCAGCTCCACCACACCTCATTTGTGGGTGAAGACCAAATGCGAACTTTTCTTCTCTACAAAGTAAAGAGGTCAAGAAACCAAAAGTTGATAAAAAAAAAAAAAAGTTTCTCCCCTTTTGAAATCCTAAAATACAAGGAAATTATTTAGAAAACTTTAATATGTTAAAAAATAGAGAAAATCTATTTTTTTATTATCTTTTATTCAATTGTGCATCAGTGTGTGTGTGTGTTGTGTGTGTGTAGAACCACCATGGATACCTCTGCCTCCTCCTTGTTTACTCTGCCCCGGGATTCACAGGCTCCACCCTACCAGGACCAGAAACACAGGCTGCCCCTGCTTCTGCCCGGCGTCTATACGTGGGGTCTAGGATCCAAACTCGGGAACCTCTGCCTGCAAAGCAGAGGTTTAACCCCTGAGCTACCTCTCCAGCCCCAAGAGAATCTATTTTCTACAAATAGGCATAAGAATGTTATGTGAAGGGCCAAAGTTCAAGGAAAGCAGAATGAGGTAACATTCCTGGAGCCAAGGAAGGCACTGCTTAAACAGCCACAGTGGGATTATTTATTGAGCTTTCAAATGGTGCTAGCATCATTCCGCTGAACCCAGCTGAATACTACACTGGTATTAATTGTATTAATTTTACACATTATAAAACTGAAATTAGGAAAGTTAGGTAATGTGAAACATCATGTGTAGTAAGTGGCAGACTTTTTTTTTAAATTTTTTTTATTATTATTATTTATTCAACTGTGTGCATATGTGTGTGTATGTGCGCGCGCGTCTGTGTGTGTGTGTGTGTGTGTGTGTGTGTGTGTGTGTGTGTGTGTGTGTGTGTGTGTGTGTAGAACCACGGACAAATTCGCGAACCACCATGGACGCCTCCACCTCCTTCTGCCCCCGGGATTCACAGGCTCCGCCCTACCAGGACCAGAAGCGCAAGCCGACCCCGCTTCCGCCCGGCGTCTATACGTGGGATCTGGGATCCGAACTCAGAAGATTCCGCCTGCAAGGCGGAGGCTTAACCCCTGAGCCACCTCTCCAGCCCCGTAAGTGGCAGACTTGTGATTGAAACTGATTTATTGTAAAAATTACACTCCAAACACAGATTTAAATACTAGTTATACTCTGAAGTGAAAAGGTAATCGAGAGAAGGAAGAGCTGCCAACAGAAAGAAGCTAAAATTAGAAATGTCAATGCACCTCATGGTCATCCGACATAGAATGGGGAAAACTAAAACTAACAATGGAAATCAACTTGATAAACTTTTTCTGAGTCTAAAAGAAAATGATAAAAACACTGAAATATTTATAATATAATAGAACATATATAAAGGTTACAAAGATGACTGGGCAGTCAAAGCACTTGCCACACAAGCAAGATGACCAAAGCCTGGGTCCCCAGATCCCATGCAAAGCTCCAGTGGGATGGTGGCCTACCTGTAGTTCTAGCTTTGGAAGGTAGAGACTGAGCATCCTCAGAGAAAGCCGACTAGTCAGGTTAGCACTATTGGAGAGCTCTGGGCTTGATTAAAAGAATAGGTGGAAGAACAATCCAGGAAGATTTCCACTATCAATCTTGGACCTCCACATGTCAACATACAGACATGTTGTACCCACACATGTGAAAACATGTGTACATACATGTATACCTTCCACGTACATACATATGAAAATGTAAAAAATATGTAATAAACAATGACCTTATGAACAAGCCACTGAAAGAAGCAGAAAGAATAATTGAATAGAGAGAAAAAAACAAAAATTTTGCTATTTGAAAAGCTCATTCCCCAAAGATCAGAGTTGTAGTTAAAATACAGAATCAGTTAAAAGAAAGTCTGTCAATTACAATGTTACATTAAAAAAAAATCTAAAACAAGGCAAAGGAACAAAATTTAGAGCGGTCTGCAAGTTCTCTGAAAATGCAGGTGTGAGACAACATACTGTACTAGAGTAAGTTCATCCCCAAGTTTAAAACCTACATGAACGATAAAGAGAGATAATCTTTATAGATAATAACTTGGAAGACATAAAATCCATAAGGGGCTGGGGAAAGAGCTTAGTGGTTAAAGCTTTTGCCTCACAGGCAAAAGGATCTGAGTTCAGATCCCCAGATCTCATATCAAAACACTTGGTCAATATGGCTGTGGCCTGCAATTTGGGTTCTAGAAGGCGGATCCTGGGAATCCCTAGAGCAAAGTAATAAGGAGGAAGAGAAAGCAATCCAGGATGATTCCTGATGTCCTCCTTGGACTTCCACAGGCACACTCACTCAATTACATTTATGTACATACATTGGCACATAACCTTAGCCCATCCACATGCAATAACCCCCCACACACATACCCCATACATATATACATGAAGAAAAAGAAAATTAAACAGATAGTACAGAATCACACACTACTTCACTAACTGTGGAAGTTGAAATATACTGGATACCATCCAAAGCATGGGTAAAGACTGTCAGAGAAAAATGCAATCTATATATAGAAAAGATTGAGAAAATGAAATATGAAAACATAAATTTCAGGAAACTATTTGGCAGATGACAACAGTAAATGCAAATATACAACTTAGGATTATAAATGGAGGGGAGAGTTTCATATTAAGCTTAAAATTTTAACAAAATAATTACATTCATATACACAGACAAGACGGACAGGCATAGAAACAATGGGTAGATTTCAAAAATGATGAAATGAGGAGAGGTGATCATACTCAAATTCTCAAGAAAAAAAAAACATACTATATGGAATTAGTTGGGTACCATGAACACAAAGAACAATAACAAAAATAGCTTACCAAGTGAGCCCAATATGATCAGAATTGTTAAGATCCACACAAGCACTCTTGATATATACCTGATTATCACCATTAAAATCATGGACAGAACTGCAAGAAAGATAAACAGAGAAATGGAGAATATTATTTGAAAACATAGCAGAATATAAAGAGAAAACCTTTCAATTATTATTTTTTTCCCAAATAAAATAATTTGATGCTATCGACTAGTTCATGACCACAATTTGGTTAAGAAACAAAAAGAGCTGCTATGCAGTTTGGTTTTGCTACGTGGACCACTTAAATAGCATCTCTTGAAATCAAAAGCATTTCACTGTGTGGTTTATAAGAATACATGCAAATGCACATGGTGACTGAAAACCGGGTAAGACTGGATGCATTCACCACCAAGAAGACAACAGACATGCAGACGTACATGCCGGCACAAGAGGGGAAAGAATGAAAAGTCACATTGGTGACAAAGACATCATTGCGTGCAGACAGATATGGACTGGTGCTATACTGCTTCGGGAAATCTGCTCTGTTTAGGACCAGCTCCTTCAATGGTCATTCAACAAATAAGCTGGCATATTGACATTAGCTAATATTTTTATATTTAGCTTTGGTCAAGGGAGGATCCGACATGATGTGAGATAATATTCTTACTGAAGCCAAAACCTCTAACTTCTTTTCTCAACTGACAGCAAAGTCCATCTTCAAAAATGAGCAAAGATTATTTTCAGTTACTTAGTCAACTTCCTTACTTATAACAAACTTAATCCCAAGGTGCAATTAAAATCATGACCAAAATTTTCAAAAATTTGTACACTGTTGAGTACAAAATATATTTCCAAAGCAATATTTTATAAATCTTTAATAGTCTAATAATGGCTCATTTTTCAAATGTTGAACAAAGGTATCTTGGGTTTAAAGTACATTCAAGATTTAAAAGAGATCCATTTTAATAAAAGTGGATTCAAACAAAACCTTATTATTGCTATGATTCTTAAGGTTTGGATATTACTTTTGGTCAGAGCATTTAACTGTTCCAGAAACTAAGTAATTTTTTACATAAAGTGAAACTAGTGGCCAAGTTTCTTCATGTGCTTGTGGAGCCAAATAAAAGGCTAAGGATCTGTGTCTAGGAATATATGTAAGGTACTCACTTTTGTAAAAATATGCAGTAGTAAAAAACAGATTGTGAGCCCTTCAAATACCATGGAATTAGATTTTCATAAGGACAGCATCATTTCATTTGAGTTAAGTAAGTGTAAGACAATATTCTCTAATGACAGAAAAGATAGAAATACAGTCTATATTTTCTCTATGAATAAGTTATGGAATAAAATAGTTGTGTGGCTCCTACTAGCTTACTTCGTCCCAATAAGAAGGTTTATATAAATTTTGATATGCCCTCATATAGTTCTAGAACAACATAGGGAATTTTTTTCTTATCTTGAAAATAAAATTTGATTTTATTATTTACTTATTGGCTAATAATCAATGATTAACATGTGGAGATTTCCTAGTTTCCCAGCAAGACAGTGATATTATGAACTGGACCAATAAAAAGAAAATTACATGCTTCAAAAGTAACCTAAACCTATGTTCCTAGACAGAATATATAAGAGAGTTTCTGACCTCTTTTATATATTAATGAACCTTTGGGAATCACAGCTAAAAGCAAGAGGATGGTTAATCCATTTAAAGAAGCCTTGTGCTATCATAGTATGGCAATCACAGACTTAGTAACCAAAGTTTGGGGGAACAACAGTATTTTTCAAAGAAAGAAAAAAAAGAAGGAAAATGAGTTTCAGATATATACATATACATACTTTCATGTATATACCTATAATTATATATAATCTGAAACAGCTACTTTGGCTATGGGAAATTAAACATTTTACAAGTATCTCCAGTTTATCCATATTTTGGCTAAAGACAGAACAGTCTTTTGCAGTACTATGCAAGAGCTAATAATGAGAAAAACAATTACCTAGTGATAACAAGCAAAGTCCCAATATAATTTCTTTGCTGGTCATTACTCCACTAATCAGCCTGTGTAAGACACTATTGTCACTGACAAAGGTGATCAGGGCCTCTGCAAACTTGGCATAGCAGGAAATGTTCACAGGAGCACAGCGATGGAAGAATGGAATAGGTGCACTGGTGACACAAGAAAAAAAAATCAGAAAAAAAATTACTCCTACTTAATATAAATGCCACATCAAACACACAAATGAAAGGTGAGTATGGTCGCGATACACTCCACCCTCCACACATTGCTATGAGAGCTGAGAGCTGCGCGCTTACTGCTAGGAAGAGGCGGCTATCTGGTCGTGATGTCAAGCTTACCACAAGCTTCTCAGAGGGTGGAGTGCATGTTCCAACAGAAGACATTGCCCTCCCCTTCTGACACACATACACATACACAAAACTACCAGAAGCAAAACCAAACACTTGAGGCTCCATTGCCCGCACATCTAGCATAAGTCAAGAGGCAGATGATAAAGCTTGCAAGCATGTGTTACATTGAACTGAAAATTATTCTTTTTTTTTTTTTTGCCATAAGCGAGTTAAAAGTAAAAAAAGAAAAAAAAAATCACATGCTTTCACACAAGTGTGCCACTGTTAATATAATGTTTCCTCAGTCAAAACAGCACAGGAAACCTCAGTTTAATAAAGGCGTTGGGTGCAAGCTTGACAGCCATCATGTAAACAAAAGCATGCCAAGACATTAACATACAGCATAATATGCAGTGACTTAAAGCAAAAACCACGAGAACTAATATATGGAAATGTTTGTAATGTAATGATACAGGGGGAAAATTATTTAAAATGTAAAGGGGCATATCTGCATAGAGGATTACATGTAAGAATGGGAACACACACACAAAACCATTTAAAGCAATGAAGGGTACATGAGGTGGTAGGGTCATGGAATTCTGGGTTATTCGCTTTTCTTTTTCAGTGCTGGGGATTGAATCCGGGGTATGCTGGGAAACTCTACTAAGCCCCTTACTAGCTTATTTTGTTTTTAAATGTTACTCATAATCCAGGATCAGATGTATGCATAAAAGGGGGAAATAACTATTTATTAATCATTTAGAAAGCATCTGTGTACTATGCTTGTCATGTATGAAGGTGCATAGTTGTGCAAGAGCCAAGACATGAATCTCAGTTTAATTTGATTCCTAAGAGGAAGGGTCATGTCTACTCGTGATAAGATCTTAAACCACAGAGCATGTCAGGTCTGCAGGAGAATCCCAGTGTATTAATATGCTGTTAGGAATGCATTAGGTTAACACATACAGTTTTTCACAAACGTTCATGGGTGACAGGACTAATACAGTTTTGACTGGAGAGAAGTCAATGTGTCCTGCCTCCTAGAGTTGGTCTAAAGCGTGGGCAAGATCATATGGCTGGGCACCAGAGTCAAAAGTTCCTGATCTCAGTCAAACAACTTTGCCCGCCTAAAGGAAAACACTGTCTTTTCTTTCCTTCCTCAAAAAAAAAAAAAAAAAATTCCTTTTCAAATAATGGTGGGTGTAGTGTGTTTTGGTTTCCTTAAACATTAGTAAATGGATACTAATGTGGTGAGAATAAGCAACGTCTTCCATGCTGTTACTTTATGAAGCGAAGTAATGTTAAAGATATAGCCTTACCTTGGGAACTCTTCAATAAAATGTATCCGAAAACGATGTGACAACATAACACCAATTTTCATTTAAAAACAATATTTCTATGGTACCTGCATGTGCACTTGTGCACACCTGCTAAGTGGTGTTATATAAGATCCCCCAGAATGCCAGAGACCTGATATTTACTTAAAATTACAGGAAGCGAGAACATTCTGAGTCACTGTCTTTTAGCAAGCATTATGTCACTAATGATATGAAAAGGTATCAAATTACAGAGTGCTTTTAAGTGAAATGGATTTAGTTAGAACTACTACAAGTGTCCAAAGGATTAGCTATGAATTTCTAAGTCGGGGGAGGCTAAGGTGGGGCAGGAGTCTCTACTCTGACCTTCTGTCCTAATTCACAGCTTCCTGATGTTGTCTAGATACTTTTCTGTGAATTCAACACCTCTAAACATTCTTCTAAGCATATTTTTTTTCAAGCCTGACCCTGTGTTTTCAAAATGCAAAGGCTCTCTACTTCACAGATACCTGCATCTCCTCCCTTCCTATGTATGAGCCTTCATGTCTGACGTCACTCTACTTGGTCCACTTGCCTCTAGGATGTAACAATCCACTTGAGGACACAGCTGTCTTTTTGTTCATAGCACCCACAAATTTTCTTACCCTTGTTTATTCATTTATTTTACCCTGATACCAATAAAAGCTCTAATCTTCCTAACATTGAATAAATAACAGAAAAGAAAGGCAAATAAAAGATACTCTATGAATATATTATTTAAAAATAAAATTAAGACATAAGCTTTGAATGCACCGGATTCCTTCATCTGTTGTTATTTTTCTCAATTTATCCCTTAACAGTAAAAAATAAAACACAAACAAAAGAAGAAAGAAAACAGCAGTGGGATTTTAATATTTGAACTATTATCTATTTATCTCCTTTCCTGGCAGTTGAATCGAAGAGCCTTGTGCCAGGCTCTCAGCCACTGAGTCATATTCCAGTCCTTTGAATTCTTTTTGGTTTGTCTGTTTGTCTGTGCTTTGAAACGGGGTCTTGCTCTATAACAAAGCCCTGGCACTTCTCCGGCCTCGGCTTCCCTCATGTACTGGGATTAAAGATATGAGCCACTGATCTCAGCTTCAAATTCTTTTTCTAAAAAGTATATTTCTGACATTGAAATGTTTCTTATAATTCAACATTTAAGTCCCTCCTGATGTAATGAATTCAAGATGAATTCGCTCATCTCAGATGCCCCTGAGAAGCCAGGCTATGAGATCATGTCTGCATTAGCGTCTAACCTAATGACACATTGTGCCTCTTCATGACGAGGGCGCACGTACGGTGTTCTTTTTACGGTAAGTTTCTCTGTCTTTCAAAGCCTGCAGTCTAATGAATCCTGAAGAAGTCAATGCAGTTCCCTTAGGAACTGAGCCAGTTTCACATTACTGAAACATTAGTCAACAAGAACAAAATGAATCGGTAATGAGTCTTTCAGAGATTTTAAAACATTAACCACTCATAGCAAATTGAATCTTACCTCGGCAGACATGCTGCCATGGCCTTCAGCTCAGATTACTACCAGGAGGAGCCCCCTAATGCCCAATTACAAAGAGTGCCCACAGGCCCTGCCTATGGCCCCCAAAAGAGAAGGAACCAGCCTTTCATACAATTATCCTAGAACTCTGGGTTAAAAATGAGCAACTATACATGATGTCTAGCTAAAAGTTGTATTTAGGAAAAGAATACCAAGAAAGGATTTTAGCAAGATCCCTATAGCACACAAAGAAGTAAAAAATATATAATGGTAATATGAAATGGGTCTCATATATTTTACTTTATTTTTCTCTTTTCTTTTACTTCTGTACACCTTTAGAAACAACAACAAAAAAAACCCCTCTGTTATATAGATTCTACAAGATCTTGGATTCAAGTTCTGATGCACAGTAATTAATTTTGTGGCTTCGGGATATTTATCTTCTTTCATCTTCTGTCTTCTGCATCTACAAATTAGAGGTACCATGCACACTGGTCTTGTGACCATTAAATAATACTTATGAGAGACTTATTATATGGGCTAACCCACAGTAGATGATTTGTAAACATTAATTCATCCTTCAATCCTTCATTTGAAAATAGGAATAGGTAGTTTTCTGGGTTATTAATTTTTCACTTCAATATCATATTAATTCCCAAGTATCTAGCAACCTTTCTGGCATCCATGGTGGCAAATACAAGCAAGGCAAGCTGTTTCTATTCCTACTCTCTTCTCTGGCCACATGTAACTACTAGCTTCTCCCATACTTCTACCACTCTTGGCATTTCACCAATGGGTTATGACTATGGATAAATAAATCCCCTTTGTAGGAGTTGGCTTTTAAAATTCAAATGTTCCTAGGAACAATGTTATTAGTATTTTCATTACAAATTTGTTTACAGCCACTTTCTCTAAGACAGGTTGTGACTTTAGCTACAAGTTGATGCAAAATAAATTGGGAGAAATGGTACTTCCCAAGCTGTGTGCTGTGAATCATTATTGGCACTTAACATCTATCAGCTTATTTAAGTTGTAGACAAATTCTATAAGCATGAATGTTCTCATTTTAAACATGAGAGGAGTTAATTCACACACAGGAAACTTGTTCAAGATGAAAAACATGATTACCCCAAGTCCTACAATTTTTTGCTCCTTCTTTCTGAGTAGCTTTATTTTTTTTACTTTTTACTATTTTATTCAGTCAGTAGCTTTACTTACTGAGTCTCTTTACTTTTATGTCTACAGGTTTAAATTTTTATTTTCAGTAGCAACTTGGCAAGACTAAAAAAGAGCTGGGAATTTCAACAGATTTCTTTCCAACATTTCAAGCACAATGTTGGTCAGTCCAGACTTAAAATCCACATTCCCCTATTCTCCTAGTATGCTCCCCGGAGGACCGGCTAAGGAGGCAAAGGATTCTGGGAGCAACTTGTCTGCCTCACTGTTTTGCCTGACACTCATCTTTCAGCAGTGAAAAAAAAAAGGCTTAAAAACATAGTCATACTACACTATGGGTTTTAAGAGGAAGGCCAGGTCTTACTCATCCTCGGAGAGATGCATCCAATACTGGGTGTGGAATGGAGTGATACCCCATGTTTTCATTTCAAAAGCAAACTTATCTTGTTCCTACCTCCTTTTATTTATATCTCTGCTTTCTACCAGGCTCTAACTTCCTTTGCTTCTGCTGCTGCTTCTCTTAGCTATCTAGCAGGTTTAGTTGGAAGGAAAGTGACAAGATATTTTGAGAGGCAGGACAATAAGTGACGCATAAGAATCTCAAAAAACAGTGGAGAGTGAGCTTTCAGATGGAGAACATGGGCATTTCACCTTGGATCAGTGAGACAGATGATGTTATTGCTAATGTCAGATCAGTCTATCTGTAAAATTTATGCCTTGAATGTTATGCTTTGTCTTTTAGTAGATGTTCTTGGGATGTTGTGTGAGGTATGTGTGTGTGTACATCATGCGTGCACATGCACACAATCAAAACTAGCACATCCAGCATAACTAGGGGCAATCAGTGCTCAATATGATGAGATCAGAGGTCAGGGAGGGGCAGGAATCGCAATATGAGCCCCCCTCCATCCCATTCCACAATCTTGTTCTCACATATGGGCCTTCCTGGCTCTTTTTTCATAAATGTTTTAGTCCTGAAAGAATGACTCCATACTCAAAGTATATATATAAAACAAATTTTAACAGCTGGGTAGATAAGCATATACAATTCTTTTTGTTATTATCATTAATTTTATAATACTGGGGATCAAACCTGTGGTCTCATACATGTTAGGCAAATGTTCTCCTTCTGAGTTATAGTCTCAGTGCATTTAAAAATATTTTAGTTTAAAACAGGCTTTCACTAAGTTGCCCTAGCTGGATTTGAAGTCATGTTACAGCGCAAACAGGCCTTGTGCTTGTGACCCCCCCCACACGCCTGCCCTCTCCTCCCCGGAATGACCAGCTTACACCACCAGGCACAGCTTTCTGGTTTTATATCAATTTCCTGCAAAGACTGTACCCAAAGGACCTCCTTTACTTACTGCTGCAGCCTCGATAATACTCTTCATTTTCATGAACATAATCTCCTTAGCAGCTGCTTTAAGGCTATAATTTTTAGTTCCTTCCTTCTGAGTAGTTTTTAAAATAGTCCCTTTACTTTTATATCTACAGGCTTTAAATTCTGATTTTCAGAGCAACTCGACGAGGCTAAAAGAGCTAGAAACCCATTTGACTGCTATATCCTTCTTTCACTTTCCAATAGAGGAATTCAAATTCAAGTTCATAAAGGATAAGTTATAGCTATAAGTAATCCTAAAATAGACATGATCTGTATTCATGTTCTCAAATCTCCAACTTTTTACCTAATGTTCGCTACACTACATGAGATATAATAAAACTGGCTTATAGTCAGCTTTTGTAGAGAAGTTTCTTTATCAGATACAATTAGCAGTTCACATGAAGATAGGACATACTCCAAAGTGCGTATGGATGTATATACAAACATAAATATATACACAGAGATAGATAATTTTGAGGATATATTCTACAGTGTCTCAGAATGTACATTTTAAAACATATTTATAATGTTAACATTTACTTTACTAAAAGTACTGAGTTCCTGCCAAAGAATAGTTGTTTCATTATTATAGCGTGCATTCAATACATAATACCAAATGTTTATTAAGTAAGACTTAGGATAGGATGTGGCAAATATCTTCACACTGAGGGTATACTGAAAACTAGAACCTAAGTAACCTATGGAAAATAGCCACTGGCATATTTTTTTCAAAATTTACAGAATAAATAAAAAATAATACCAGTAAATATTAGGAGGATCAACTTCAAAGAGACTGTGAGATTGTTTTCTAAGTTTGTTGAAAAGATTTTATAACATTTCAGTAGTTTTGGATACTTAAAAATTGTGGTATGAAGATTAAATCACCAAAATGAAAAATCAATTCCTAAAAGAAATTTGAACTATCTGAAAGCAAGTTATTTGTATATGCACATTTTTAAAAATTAAAAAAAGGCGCTGTCACATCAGTTCCTGGTTCATCAAAGGACAAGTTTCTCGTAACAGAAAAACAAAAAAAATCACAAGTTAATAACTTTGCAGTGAAATTTACCTTGCTGGAACTGGTAGTTTGGGGCAGAGAACAGAAGATTTTGAAGATAAAGTGTATTCAGAAGGCTTCAGGTTGTAACTACACAGTGCTGAGCCTGTAGAAAGAAAAGTTTGATGTTAACTGGCAGAACCAAGTCTCACAAATCTGTTTCCTTTGATTTTATATGTCCATGATGCATATTAATTTCAATCATTTTAGGAGTCATATGAGTTTGATTTGACCTATGATTATGAACTTGCAATCATTTAAGATGGTTTATCCCAAGTAACTGATACTATAATATATGCAAAAATTTTAATTGAAATATTAAAAGTAATGACTGTATTAGAACTATCTTTGTTATCTTCCACATGTCAGGTTCTATGCATGATAATACTGGTCTATACATTAGTCATTGTAATTCTATAAGGCAGGCATAAATGCATGTATTTTAAGGGATAGAGACAAGGCAAAAAACCTGTCTCAAGACACAGACAATCATAAAGCAGTTTTTGATCATATGGTTAATACTAATCTAGTGTTGAAAACTTAGATGGATACAGTTTGCCAAATCTAGCACACACTACCATACTGACCTGCTAATTTTGGGATATTAGTGGCTCAAATGCTGGAAGGTTCACTGTGTAACAGATGTTGGAAAAGTGAGGAGACCAGAGCCTGTACCTCTTAATTTTGCACAGTAACTACTGCATCATATATACATACTGCTTATATTTAGCTAAATGAGATTCCTACCAGGTTTCTAATTTAGAAAGTTATGTTATTATTAAATACAAGCAGAACAGCTTCACATTTGCATTATAGTGACCAAAAGCCCTCACATTGTGACCACTGTAGAAAAGGTTTAAAATGAACTATGACGTCGAAGTGGAGGATTTCAGCACTGGGTTAGTTATGAGAATGGTCTATGGTCATATCAGAAGGAAATGGAGGGGAATATTAAGAATAAACACTCCTGTTTTGACTGGGAGAAAATTATTCTACTTATACCTTGCCTGATGAATCAAAGTAATTTTTGGGACGCTGTTCACCATCATTTAATTTAGTAACACTGCCCCAGAGTAAGACGCCACCTGGTAGGAGTTTAATTATGTAGGCCAGAATAACACACTCCCCAAAATACAAGGAGCATGCATTTCATAGGAAGACAATCCAAGTAATTTTACAATGCAAAATCATTTTTAAACAGGTACTTGGAAAATATACATTACTGTTCTCCCAAGATTTTCCACATTCAAAAAAATATTTTTATTATTGACTTGAGACAAAAAGAGCATATATATATGCCATGGCACATGGGTAGAGATCAGAGATCAGAGGTCAACTTTTGAGAGTCAGCATCGCTCCATCATGTGGACTTCTGGGGATTGAACTGAGGTCCCCAGGTTTTCAAGCAGTCCCTTCATCACCGAGCTAGCTCACCAGCCCACTTCTTCCACTTTGGGATTCAATAGAGGACTAAGTTTGATCTTTATCTATTTTGTCATTTGAATGAAAAATTTTAAGAAGTGAACCATGTGGGCTGAGAATATGGTAGGCGGCAGAGTGCTTGTCTAGCACGTTGAAGGCCCTAGGGTTGGGCCTAAATGCTAAAGAGTTGAGCATGAATATTATGTATGAAAGTACTGTCTATCATCTTTGACAATAACGCCAATAAGTTCTATTCATAGCATATCTGATAGAAACATGACAGTGACCACATATTTTAGATTAATCCTAAAATAGCTGAAAAGTCCTATTTGCAATTATTTAAAAAATAAAAGAACAACTGTGCTGACAACCAGAGCAGCTGATATGATTGTCAACTTCTTGATCTGAACTGTCAACTCATTTCTTTCAGTGTGCAAGGTGGAATGTATTTGCACATTAGAAAAGCACTTTGTGTTCGTGCTGATAAACAAATACCCTGCTTCATCTGAATTCAGTGAACACAATCTCCATCTCCTCTCCTTCCTTTCTGAAAGGAGGTCAGCAGGTGACACAGAGTTCAGTTTTATAAATAGTTTCCCAGGGTAATGCTCAATGAAAGGATAAAAGTCTTATCTCTGAGGGTCCTCTGGGACGTAGGCCAGCACTAAGCAGATCCTGTGCTAAATAGATTAAAGGAAAAAGATCTCTGCAATGTGTTACGGGCAGTGATCCTAAGAAACTCAGGGACAATCAAGAACAGGAAATCAGACCTTCTAAAGCTGCTCTTCTTCTCACGTTTTTAGTGAGTGCATCTTCAGTAGACATATTAAAAAAGTAGCATCTATCTGCTAATTGATTTTATTTTACAATGGAAGCATAAACAGTACTTAGCAAGAGGAGTTAGACATGAAGAGTAAGACAGTTCTCCTTCCTATGCAAAAAATGGTAAAAAAAAAAAAAAACACAAAGCATAATTGAGTAATGAAAGGTCACAAACTCAAACAAAAGCTAATCTAAAGCACACCGGCGGCAATCCCTGCAACCCAGCCACCGTTATTCAAAGGCTATCAGAATGAGCGATATGAGCAGCCTAACTTGGGTACACAAACATTTATCATGAGAAACACTTTGCCATTGCCCCAGAATGCTTAACTTCTACAATTTTTCAAATGTCTTATAATGTTCAATTATTTATTCTTTAGTTCAATATCAGTTATATCAGTTTTTAAGGGATCTGTTTTATTACTGCACTCCAAAAGTTACAGATGAAAAATAAACAGAGAAGGGGGGTAGGGAGAGCTTGCACGCAACTGCTAGCATAACATATTTTATTCAGAAATAGAATTTTCTGCTTTTCTGCCACTATGCTTCTGTGCGTCTTAATAATCACAATTAGACAAATCTCAGTAAGCTTCCATAAAAATATGCTACATGCATATGTCCCATGGACTGTATGTTTAAAGAAGGACTATTTTACTACCTAGTCTTCCTGTATGTTTTCTATTCTGGTTAATGTTTCTGTCACCCCTGAAATCCCCATGGTGAAACATCTTTATCTGATTTGTTCTCCATATGATTGAAGATGGTAGAGATGCCAAATCCTGTTGGTTAGATCTTCTTCCTGTGTGATCTTAGATCTTCATGACCTGCTGAGTCAGCTTACCATCCTCTGAGTTTACCATCCTCTCCCAAAGGACTTATCTCCTCCAGGCACATGATCCTCAGAATGGTCTTCGTAAAATGCAGATTTCTGTTTTAGATTCCCAGGCCTCTGGAGAAAGTTATCATTCTTGGATTTGTGGCCTTCTACAGTAGAATTCTCTCTAACCCAAACTTCTTTTCAACATAATGAACTACTTACAATAATTCTTGCTGTTTAATGAATGTCAAGCTTTTTTTTTTTTTTTCAAACATGCTGTTTTCTGCAGACACGACCAGCACTTCTAACTCCTCAGACTTTACCTAGTATGAAGTTCTGTCTGACCCACCCATAAAAGATGTTTGTGACTTAGGCTTATTGTAGAACATAACATATTATAATTTTTCTATTATCTCTGTTTTCAGTATATGAGCACTTCAAGAATTGAGACTTAGACTTTCTAAGTGCTAATATCTAGAACCTCAATCTCCTAGTGGAAAAATAAAACTATAGACCTTGTTTTACTTTAATACCTTACATAAAATATTCATATTCACTATAAAATCAAAGTTCCTTAATCCTGGTAGAATGAAATTTTGTGACAGATAATCTGTGCTTATGAAGGGACATCATATGTATTGAAGGGTGTTCATTAGCATCCTTGGACTAGACCCACTCAGTTCAGGTAGCCGCCCCTTCAACCCACTAGACTCCCATATATCCCTCCAAGTCCTTACCCAGAAACAATCGAGAATATCCAAACATTGCCAAATATTTTTGGGCAGCCAAAAGCACTGGTAGTTGTGAAACAATGGTCTAACACACCAAATTATTTGAAATAATTAAAACACAGAATCAGTATGTTGAGACCTGACTTGGGCGGGGGTGGGGAGGGTTAAAATTGTACTTCTACCAATCACAGTGATATTTGCATGCTTCATTAACAGTAAGAAAAAAAGGGTATCTCAAAATTTGACTAAAAATTTGTACTGGACAAAATATTTGTACTGGACAGAACAAAAAAATTTCTATCGTCTTCTCGAATCTAGTGAGTTTCACCTGCTTTTCTAAATAGGAAAACACTGTGCATTTCTATTCAGAAAAAGTGAAAGGCATTTTACAATTTTAATTTCTAGTAACTGTTGAAATATATGGGCATATTTGCAATTTCCAAGAAGCATACATCTGCAGAAACTGGTCAGCTTAGAGTGACTAACACCTGTCAACTGCTAGTGGTATATCCTAGGTACACAATAAATATTTGCTAAATGAATTAATTTTTAATATCTAGATACAAGGTGCTATGGAGGACAAGAAGTCAGATTCTATTCTAATGCAAGGTTGTTTTTTTTTTAATGTGGATAATGTTATGTGCTTTCCTGGTACCTACTTAATGGTTACTAATTATTCATTTTGTGAAGGAATTAGTTTAAATGATATTATCAAATGTAAGCATTTCTTTTCCTTCCTAAACAATCAAGTACTTTGCTAGTCTCTGACTTGAAGGCAATTAAATCACTTGCTAGAGGAGATTATTTTGTTCATCTATAAATGTTATCAAGTCCAACTTCTTGTTTCCTTGTGGTTTAAATTACATTGCAATTGATGGTAAGGAGGGCGCACTGATTGCCTGCCAATATTGACTCTGAACCTAATGATCGGATGGCAATCAAAAGGATTATTAGTATTCACAAGTACTAAATTGTATCTGAATGGGTCACATAATTTGTCAGATTTTTTCCTTTTCTTTTCTTATGTGTGCACGGGGTGTATGCGTGCATGCATGTTTACGTGAGTACATGTGTACTGTTTGTGCACAGGTGTGTGCACATAACGAGTACACTTGAGTGTGTGTGCCTATGGAGGCCCAAGGTGATATCAAGAATCATCCTCAATTACTCGTCCACCTTATTGTTATGAGTCTGGGACTCTATTTAAACCCAGGGTACACCATTAGGGAAATTCTGGGTAGTCAGCTTGCTCCTGGGAGTCCCCGGCTTTGCCTTCTAGGGCTAGAATTACAGGTAGGCCACTACAATCTCCTGGCACTTTTATGTGGTATCTTGCGGATTTGAACTTGGATACTTTGAGGCAAGGGTTTTAATAACTGAGACATCTCCTCAGCCCCTCATCAGAGTTTTCAATGGGAAAACAATGATCATGAAGAACGTACCGCTCTCTCTAACTGTACTCATACATGTATGTGATTCCAATGACTGAACACACAACTCTCAGAATGACACAAAACATACAATATTAAAGCACTTGAAATAGTTCTTTTCTTTTCTTTTTCTTTTTGCATGCAACCAATGAGATACAAACAACGGGAAGTTAAGATTTCTGCCACAGCTTGCCATTGTGCCGGTAAGACAAAATATATACTGCAAAAGTTTGATAAGACCAACAGAAGCAGTAAGAAAAATTCCATGTGAAAATATTGGCACCAACTGAGAACGTGCGGTTAGTTTGTAACTGACAGGTTATCAGCAATTAGATGAGATTTTCATCTCCAAACTGCTGGCTGAAATTTAGGTAGCAAAAGGACAAGATTGCATGCAAAGCACCTGGCATGGTGGGAGTCACGCAGCAGGGATTGGTGAAGAGTATGCTGACACAAAGCCTGGGGTCTACCTTATTTGTGGAAACTCAGAGGCCCACGCTGAACAGGGGGTGGTGGAGCGAATAAAGCACAGCGTGCTGCAGACCAGATGGCAGGCCACGTTAGGGACAGGGGAAGGGAAGGACACGACCCTGAGCAGGCATGGTCCTTCCTTCCTCCCATCTCCTGTCGTGGTCTGCTCAGAGAAAACCAAAGCGAGCTTCGGAAGGAAGGTAGTTCATTTCCCCCCTACGCATTATTTAAGCTTTCAGAAACACTGATAATAAGGAAGGAAAGAAACCTGTTCATCAGAAACCGGAGGGGAGCAGAGCAGGAGGAAGATGGATTCGTGCCCTGCTGAAATAAGAGCCCAGATGGGAGCTCTTAGCAGATGGTTTCCATTTTCTCTGTAGGGCATAAGGCTGGAGAAGGGAATAAACAAGGGGGCTTAGGAGAAGAAAAGGTATGAATATCGCTTGGAAGGGGTCCATAAGGGACATAAATGAATAAGATAAAATTATTTAGAGATGAATAAAGAGAGTTGATTTTCATGGCCTTTCTGGTCGAATTGAAGCTAAACAACTTACCTACTGGTGGCAACTGACAAGGATGCAGAATTGAGGACAAAGAGTGTTGAGAGAATGAAAAGTTATTAAGTGTTAATAGAGAGGAAAGGGACATGTAGCCTATTGTCCTCTCAGAAAATATTATGGATACCTGTTACATGGGCCTTTGGGATAGGACCTAGGTATTCAGAGATAAATACAGCACAGTACGCTCTTGGAAATTGGTGCATGACTGCAGAAAGATGCTAAAGAACTGGGAAATGCTTACCGTCAAGCCCCCTCCCCTTAGGGTGTTTTGGCAACTTCAATGTTTTTTTAATGGCCATTTTAAAATTGCTTTCTTTTCTGCACTGTGCATTTATGATATTCATATCATACAATAATCATGAACCAAAACAAATGCACATTTGGATGCCCTCCCATCCAACTCACATGAGAATGTGTGCTTTCATATTCACCTGAATTCTCCCACCTGCTTAGAAAGCACTTTGTCACAAGGCAAGATTGCCATGCAACCAATTAAACTTTTAGATATTTCCTTTAAACTCTGTACTCCAGTCAGACATATTTGAAGATATACTTTACAAAGTATCAAAAAAATTCTCATTCTTGCCTAAAAGAAATGAGTATTTGAGGGAATATTTTATTTTCCTATTAAATGGCTTTCTTCCAAACACTGCTACAGGACCAAAGAGCTTTTTCTTGTAACACTTTCAAATAATTTCTAAAGATAACAAAGTCTGTGTGAATGGGTAGTTGTAAGCACTAGAGAGTATTCTCAAATGTTGTCATGGAAACTCAAAGTTCTTTGAAAAGGAGTTATATTATCTTTTCATTCTGGTAAGAAACATGTTATTTTACCCTGCATTTAAAAATAAGGTTGAGAATTAGCATTTAAAAAGTAACTCATATAAGAGCCTCCTCTTTCAGGAACACTTTTTAAATTATGATAAAACATACACACATAACATGAAAATTACTATGTAAGCTCTTTGTTAAGTGTACAGTTAGGTGACATGAAGAATATTTACGTGGTCTACAACTGTCCTTTCCATCCATCTCCAGAGCTCTCTTCTTTAAAAACTGAAACTCTATCGTGAAACAAGAACTCCCTTTTTTATCCTATGTACCCCCAACCATCTACCACTCTAGTGTCTATGTCTATCTCTATAACGTTGACTATTCTGGGACTTCACGTCTATGAAATTCCACAGCACTCGTCTTTGGTAAGTAACTTCATTTCTCCTGGTATAATGTCCTCAAGATTCCTCACTAACAGTGACTGGATTTACTTCGCTCATAAAGCTAATTATAGGTATGTGGGAAAATTCTCATTCTTTTTTCCTGTGACACATAAGTTGCTACACCATTCTTGTACATTTAACTGTGCATCTACTCATGGACATTTAATGCTGTGAGAATGTGAGCGTGCAGACACTCCTTTAGACCTTGTTTTCAAATCTTTTAAATATATACCCAGAAGGAAGATGTTTTCTATAGCGGTCACACTATTATCTGCAGAACCTAATGATTCTGATTTCTCCACAACCCTAACACTTGAAGTTTTGTTTTTTTTTCATGAAGATTTTACCATGATCTGGATATTCCATTCTTACCAGACATTAAGATTTACAAATATTTTCAGAACCCAAAGACATAGAATTTCCCTGGGAGAAATCTAAAAATCTATTTTGTTTACTCTCTTTTTTTTTCCTGTAAAGGTATGACATCGTTGGTTTGTTTAGAGATGAGATCTTGCTATATTGCTCAAAGGGGCCTCAAACTCAGAGTAAACAACCCTCCTGCCTCTGCATCCCAAGATTGCCACATAACCAGCAAGGTACCCAGCAAGTCTTAGAGTGCTAACAAGCTGCCTAGTTGACTCTAGTGTTACTAAATGAGGAAATCCAAAATTACGTCAGTTCTCTTTTTCCCTCTTTTGGGTTCTTTCATGACATGTTAACACTAGGAGAATACGTCCTAGATTGCAAAGATAAATATTGAACACTACAGCCTGGCATCTCACCATTGATCTCTGCAAACTTCTGGATGTCACTCAAGGTTTTCAGTTCTTGTCTTGGACATGCTGCTACACACAGGGCTACAGACTTGATTTTCCGGTTTATCAAGTCTAGGTTGCATGGGTCCAAGAAGAACACATACCTAAAACATGGAGAAAAGAACACATTCTAGTTCACCGCATCTTTGACTCAGCCAAGAACATTTATGCCACACGGTATCGTAACAAACATTTCAAAGACAGAACTGTAAGTGAGGTTGGGAGAATAGCTACTTAGATTAATGGTAATTACAGGATTTATAGTTTTCGTTATTTATTTTTGTGATATTTACATTTCAATAAGGTGTACATACTTTATCATCAAAAATCACTTATTTCAGTTTTTCTTGCCTTGTCAAATTTGTACCAAATATATTGCATTATCCCAATGTGAATTAGTTTTTGAAAACTTTTTAGTTAATGAATATATAACTACAAAACAAATGAAACTTTATATTGATGAATATACAGAGACATGAATAGAATGCTGAAAGAAGACCAGAGACATATACAACAGCATTTCAGCCCTTTCTGGGTGTTAGAAACAAGTTTTTAATTTTATTTCTTTTATTTTTCAGAATCATCAATTTCTAAAAAAAATGCAATTACTTTTAGAATGATACAATCACAACAATTATCTATGAAAAAGTTCTATAACAAATACATATGAAAATACTCTTATTGTCAATTATTCCTCTATATTTTATATATTTATATTTTATTTGGAAATCACAGATTTTAACAGATACTTTCAATGTGATGGAATCAGAGACGAGGGAGACAACAGATGCTATCACTTGCCCAAAGAAAAAGTGGGCTCTGAAATGAGATTAACCAAGTACATGTTTCAAACCAAAGGAGAACATAAGGAGGATTGCCTTCACAGGAGAGAGGAGCTAAGGAACTCCAACCCTGATTCAAGTCCTCTGAATCCATGGCAGGTTTACTCAGCAGCCTTTCCCACAATCCAATCAGCTCTACGCTAGAAATACAATTGCATCTGGTCCTTTTGACTTGGATCAAATTATTAAGATCAGGTGCAAAAGCTGAAGCGCAAGAAAAGCAAACCCAGTATGTATGAATAGGCACTCAAGGATACCAGAAAAAATACGGAGAGAAAAGATGGGGAGGGTGTCAGAGAGGGTTTGGCAGATGGAGGAACACTACACATTGTGGCGCAGAGATGGACCAGGAATCCAGCAAGAAGGAAACGTAAAAGCTACAGTACAAATGAACCAGAGAGAAAAAAAAGGGGAGGGGTTGTTTGTTATCCTTTTAGTGACTCCAAAACCATTAGTGGTTTATCAATAGGTAATTTATAGATAAAAGGAATAAAGAAGTCAGGCAAAAAGATTTGATTTGAAAGTGGGATTCATGGACAGTCGCCAGGGCCGATGACAAGGAGATAGTGAGAACAGGCGGGCACAGGCAGAACTGTTTCTGGCAACGTTTGGGCAGAAACAAGCGCTCCCTTGCGAAGTCTTACTCCATCTGCACTGTGCCTCTGACAGAGCCTGCCTGTGCCTGGGACCCCACACAATACACTGTGCAAAGCCACATTCTGGACAGGAAACACTTGGTTCCGGGGGGGGGGGGGGCGCATCAGCCACTGTTGCTGCCACCAACTCTAGTGCGGCACCGTCTGCAATAGCAGTAGTAAGTGGGGCCAACGCCTAAGAGTGCTCAGCACGTGCCATACACTACAGTGGTCTCTGTATATACATGTATTAATTCCACACACGAGTGTGCTGTGTGTCTGTGAAGGATGGGAGGCCAGCAGTGGGTGGGAGAGGAAGAAGGAAGGAAGGAAGGAAGGAAGGAAGGAAGGAAGGAAGGAAGGAAGGAAGGAAGGAAGGAAGGAAGGAAGGAAGGAAGGAAGGAAGGAAGACAGGGTCTGTCAGGGCCTTCAGCTGGACTTGGGCTAGAGTGATGCGCTTGGATGTTTTGGTTGCCTGCGGTCTTCTGCCTGCTTCAATGCCAGCGTCCCCACGTATTTATTTTACACCTTAATATATGTCTGTGATACGTACTAATTAGTAGGCAACAACTGTGCACTGTACCCAGAATTTCTTTCTGTGTGGTCCCAGAGATTATGTCCCAGTCACATCAAATATGCAAACTTCCTGCCCCAGCCTCCTAAGTAACTGAGATTCTTGGTATGAACCATACTTAGCTTCTGAGTGTTCTTTAATAAGCACCTGAATATTAGGACTATATTCATCTTCTGAGCTTATTCAGTTTCCGTACCTGTAGAAACTACACACCACTCATTCTCTGGCTTGCTGTAGGGTCATCGATTGTTGTATAGCACTCAACACGTAATACATGTGATCAGTGGTTCGTATCATGGCCATTGAGACAGTACTTTGCTTTTAAAAATTCTACATTTGATAGGACTAAGTTCAACTCTTGCTGGCATAGACATAAAACAGGACTATATCATTAACATTTCGCTTCCACTTGGAAGAAAAACCTGCATAGGAGTGTTTATTAACATTGACAATGACTAGGTGGCCAGCAGAACACCTTAATTCCAGAGTTTAAGAACATATTAGATCCAGTGAAAACATATATACATGGAGATAAACCTTATAGGATTTAGGTTGAGAGTCTGTTGAATTTTTTTTTTTTTTTTTTTTTTTTTTTTATGACTGAAGGCCTTCTCTGCTTTTGACAATGAAATAAATAACCAATTCTTTCTAAAAATAAGCCTGGCACTGGCAGATGGGATTAGGGTTGCACTTCCCCCTCCCCCACTTTAGTGGTTTAGTTACCTGAGGTCAACCAAATCAGAAAATAGTAAGTAGGAAACTTCAGAAATAAGCAATTTTTAAGAATTAAGTAATTAAATATTGTTAAAATTGCTACAGAAGGCTTTGTCCATTATTAGTTATTGTTAATTTTTCACTGTGCCTTTATCACGGATGTGTATCCATAGGAGGAAAAATAATATATATAGGATTATATATATAGTATATATAATCTATGACTCCAGATAGCTGTATGATGTCTTAGCATGTACCCCCTGAAGGTAAAAGGGTATTTCTAACTGAAAACTACAGACAACCAAGAAAAGTCAGAGGCACAGGTTTGAGGTAGTGAAATATATTGGAAAGGTTTCTCAAAATGCAGCCTAATTTCACTCCCACCAGCTGATGGCTGGGACACATGAATTTTGAAGAAGCAACTCGGGCCACTCTGATTTTGCCTTTTGCCCTCTGACTCTCATGGTTCTGAGGTAGAAAACCAATGCTACACATAAGTCACGGGTCCTAAGTTAGTAGCAAGTGTTACATCTTGGTAAATCTTTTACCAGACCTATTAATAACCCAAAAACAGCTTTGGTTAAGTTTCACATCCTTTAGAGGTACAGGAATGAATAAAATACCAAAAGCAGGAATGAAAGAAGGATGAGGAACAATGTGGGAAAACATACCCCGGAAGCTGAACAGCCTGGACCCCTGCAGACCCTCGCACGCACAGGATGCACCGCATGGAGAATACATTTGCAAAGTGAATCGCCAAGCAGTCCAAGTGAGCTTTGAACTTAACAGTGAGATGGGAATGGGGGAAAAATCTGCTTAGATCATGCTGCCAAGCAAGCAGTACAGAGGCTGCAAGATGCATAAATACACGGGCAGTTATTGTAGCTTCTGGGATTGTTTGAGGGAGATAAGAAGTAAATTCACTTTCAATTGAAAGCTTGGGAATACAATAAGAAATTATGTCCAAAAGCCAGGAGAAGGAAGAATATCTAAGTGAAATGTTCCGTCTGCACAGTGAACAAGAAGACAGACACATCAAAGATAAAAATAGGGCAGTGGGCCAAAGGAGACACTAAATCACAGGAGATCGGGAAAAGGGAGAAGAGCCACACAAAGGGGTGACTTTAAAAGCTGTGCTCAGAGCAGGAAGATGAAACCGAATTATAGGATGCCAGAGAAGGTTTAAACTTACATTTTGCTTTTATTTTCTTCACCAGAGAGAAGAGAAGGTAAAGAAAATAAGATTTGCAAGGAATTTACCTCAAGTCACGGAGCACCTTAGGCTGAACCCTACTTCCACAACTCAGGGGGAAGTGACCTCAAAAGGCGGGTTATGAACTTGAGGGCACACCAACTTCAACAATGGGAAGAATGGCTGACTGACCAGTGCTCTTCTTTCCAGTGCACACTGGGAAAGTGAGAAGGTGTAATGGGGGGGAGGGGTTCTGATAGTCAGATGGCAGGCCGATTCAATTGGGTTCAGCCTCTGGGATCCCAGAGCAGACAGAAGAACCCCGTGTGACCACAGTATAGTGATGCGTGTAGGGTGAGGATTAAATACAGTGATGCTTCATTCATTCAACAAACATTCTAAATATTTACTCCCGAGGAAAACCTTTCTGATTACAAAAAAAAAAAAAAAAAAAAAAAAATCCAGAAAGCACAATTTTTTGAATTCAAAAAACTTACAGACTACAAGAAAAGACAGAAATACAACTGGTCATTTCCAAACCACATGACTCACGGCGAGGTTTTTGAGACAGACGGCAGTGGAAAACGCAGCTCTGCACGGAGCAGAGGGGATCAGAAGCCTGAAGGAGGAGGGGGGCGGCATGTAAACGGCTTTTCGAAACTGAACAGGAATTTTCCAAGCAGATGGGGAAGGGAGTATGCTAGGCAGAGGAAACCTGCATGCCTAAAAGCCCAGAAGCATGAAAGAGCATATTTAAGAAACCACAATATCCAGACAGGGCTGCCTACAGGATGGGACATCAAAGGGTCGGCACCAAGGAGAAACAGAGTTTGGACCAGCTTACAGTGGGTTCCAGCGGGCAATGTACAGGCCCTGGGACGAGCAGCCCCTGGAGGTGAAGGCGCTTTGCCATTCAACGCCCTCCTGCTGCCATAGCAACCCTCTGCGGCAAGGCTTTGGGAGCAAGAGGCTGCAAGCGGTGCTAGGCTGCGGGCCTCCTCCCGTCGAATTGGGCTTCTCTCCTCTCTAATCAAGCGCTGTGGCACTAAGGCTGGGGAGCGGAAAGTACACTCCCTCCCTGGCCTGTGCTTTAGTGATTCCTGACACGGGTCTTCCCCAGAGGGGACTGAAGAGAGAGTCTGATCGTTTTCCCAATTATTACCTCCTATCAGTGCGCCCTTTGTACAGAACGTGCTGCCTGCTGTGGGTGAATCACCAAAAAGAAAAACACAACAGCCGAGCAAAGCCTTCTGCTACTGCTAAATATAGTCCGAGGACAGCCCGACGCTTCTTGCTCCACCCACAGCAGAGTTCTGCCCACAAGTTCCCCTCCTGTTTCTTGAGTGGGGTGGAGGGGAAATGCGTGGCAAGTCGGGGCATCTCACCCTCGATGCATCCCAAGTGTCCGAAGAAGGGCTGAATCACACAGCCCATAAAACTGAGATAATGCATCAACACTGGTGAAAACCCAAACTAACCTAACCTAACTAACTGTACCGCATAACTAGCTAAACTCTGTGAACCCCAAGGCTCTGGAAAAAGCTAGGGAGCGCTGAGCAGAGTATTTGCCTTGACATTGTAACTCAGATAATGGCAGAGGATTTTGTTCGGTGTTTACAATACCCCCACTATGCCGGTATGAGCCACTATGGTCCCTCAAAGAGTCACACTGAGCTACAGTGTCTGTCCAGCATGTGCAAACAAGGGTTGAAGATTCTCAGCACTGCCAAAAAAAAAGAAAATTACGAATTTTAAAAAGCCTAACCAAAAGCACACAAACTAGTCACTAAGGGACTTAAATTGCTGTCAGGAGAATCAGCATTCGAGAAGACTGGGACAGTAAAGTGCCAGCTGAAGGCCAGTCTGAGTTGGGTAGTAAATAAAATAAAATACCAACCATCTAACTATCCCCTCCAATGTGCCTTCTCCCCCTTCTGCTTTATGTGTTCTTCCTCTGCACTGATATTCACACATTGTATACATTTTATTTATGTTTGTTATCTGTTTTTACCACTAGACTATCAGAAAAGCCAGAGATGGTAAACTACTGAATCTAAAATCTTTAGTGTCCCAAAATGCCTGAAACAAGGCAGGAGCTATGTAATTGTTTATCGTAAGATTGTGCCAGTGTGGCTGAGGTAGAAGGGAAGTGGGACGAAGGTAGAAAGAAATACTGCCATTTCTCCCACATAAAAATATTTTTAACATCTCCTCCATCAGTTGCATTGCCAAAAAAAAAAGTACTAGAGCTATAATTATAAATAGGCCAATACTAGCTGGATGTGGTAGTTACATGCTTATACTGCTGGTACCTGAGAGCCTGAGACAAAAGGAATGTGGCAAGTTCAAGACCAGCCTGGGCTGTTTTTGTTTTCTGTTTTTTTTTTTTTTTTTTTTTTTTTGTGTGTGTGTGTGTGTGTGTGTGTGTGTGTGTGTGTGTGTATCAGAGGGCACTGTGTGCTCCTGGGGAGGACCAAGGGTGACTTGGGGAACCATCCTAGATTGCTTCTATCTCCTTCTTGCTTGGCTCTGGGATTTCCCAGGCTCCACCCACCAAGGCAGAAAGTGGTGTTTTTACATGGGACCTGGGATCCAAACTCAGGACCTTCTGCTTACAGACAGGTTAAGACTGGGCTGGTATTTGAGCTCAAGGTCAGCCAGTGCTACAAAGCAAGGTTATTATCAGTTATTCCCTATTCTCTACATCTGAAGACCCCTTAACCCTAAGCCACTACTAAATTGGTTTTTAGAAAATAAATAAATTTGCCTGCTCTGGGCATTTTTATAAATAGAACTGTTTTTACTTAGCATAATGAGTTCAGATATCATCATACTGTAGTACATATCAATCCATATACTTCATTCCATCTTGGACTGAATAATATCTATTATATCCATTCATCAGCTGATACATGTTTGTATTGCTTTTTATTTTGAGACTATTATTAAGCAAGTTGTTATCAATGTTCCTGCATATGTTCATTTGTATAGATAGCTAGGAGTGAAACTGCTATGTCATACAGTAACTATGTATGAAATTCCCCAGGCTAACCAAAATGCTTACCAAAAGCATCCAGGGTGAGAACAGGAATCAATGACACAGAATAAGGTAGAGTGCTTTGTAAACAATCAACAATATAAATATAATATTCGTTATAAGGACTGTGCTTCCCATCTGGACTAAACAGGGAAGAAGCTCTGATGAGAAACTTTCTGAAATTTGTTTTGAAAGATGACAGTGATGATGATTGTAATTACCAATGATTAACGTTTACTATGCCAGGTACTATGATAAGGAGCATATATCACTGTCATATTTATTCTTCCAAATATGACAGTCATCTTGGGAAGTAGGTACTGTTATATGTGTACATTATCAATGAAGCTCTTCAAGCCAAATACTATGTTATTATTTTCTTCATTTTTTTTGTACCTCTGTGTGTGTGTGTGTGTGTGTGTGTGTGTGTGTGTGTGTGTGTGAGTGACAGGGCACGTGTGTGCCTGTGGTGGTCCAAGGAAGACTTCAGGAATCATCCTGGATTGTTCTATCTCCTTTTTGCCTTGCTCTAGGGTTTCGCAGGCTGCCTCCACTTCTGCCTGGGATTTTTCCATGGCATTGGAATTGGAATTAGGTCCTTTTCCTTGAGAGGAATGGCTCCACCCCTGAGCCATCTCTGCAGACCAAAATTATCTGTAGCTTAATTTTACTATTTAATTTCAACAATGTATGAATTATCCTCTTTACAACAAAGTAAATATTCACTTCAAAAATACATAATTCATCTGGAATTTAGTTGGTATGATATGAGATTAAGACAGAACAAAACGTAACTTTCTTCGCATTTGCATCCCACCCAATATTTCTTGCTAAATACTGTTTGCTTTCACAGGTTCTATTTTTTAATTTCTCCTATGTTAACTTGTTTCCTCTGTTTCTAGTTTGTCTCCATCATGGTTAATAACCTGCATGTGGATACTCATTTCTAATACACTTTAAAACCTGCTTTGGCCAGGATGGCGAAACTCTCGGCGGCCTTCCTGGAACAGTGACAGCTCTAGGTAAGCAATCTTTACTGGGTGAAGTATTCTTTTCTCCCACAGGTCTTGTCTGGCCAGCATGCCAATCAACAACAGTTTGTCATTTTGATGTGTTTGGTGGTGCTGGGGATGAACTAGGACAGTGGGCATGCCTAGGTGGTGCTCCACCACTGAGCCACACCTCCAGACTCCCAAGTGCATCGTTTAAAAATCCAAAGATAGGCAGGTCGGTATGTGCTCCCTGGCCCCTCTTTAAGTTCCTCTACCCACATTCTGCACCTCACTTAGAACTGAGGAAACCCTGCAGGAGGAGTTCAAAGCAACCAGTATCTCCTGCGGTCATCCGCCCAGCCCACTTATGTTATTTACACTGTCAGCCTAGTGGCTTTTGAGCCTGTGGTGAAACCCCAAAGTTTTTCTTTTTGTCTTCAAAGTCACAGCTCATTTGGTGTTCATCTTCAGTAACTACATTTAGCCTAGATTTTCCTGTTTAATCTGTAGCTAGATGGGCTCCTGACCTCTCTCTGAACTACACTCTTCCCTTTATCCGTCTTGCAATATATTCACTGAATTTAAACCTCTGAAATGAACAAGAACAAAAAATGTTTGCATCTGAAAATACTTTTAAAAAATATTTATCTATTTGAAAAAGAGGAGAAAGAAAGAGTATGTGTATGGAGAGAAAGAGAGATAGAGAGAGAGACAGACAGACAGAGACACAGAGAGAGAGGTGGAGGTTAGAGGACAACTGCTGGAAGTCAGATCTCTCCTACCATATGGGTTTTCGGGGATGAAACTAGGGTCACTAGATTTGTGCAAAGGTACTTTTACCCTCTAAGCCCAGAACTAGTTACTTTTTATTAGTGACTCTGGACACACTGGACTAGCTGACACTATGCCCTGGAGTATCTTATATGCTGTGTGTGTGTGTGTCTGTGTGTGTACAATATTTGAGCATATATGGACACGCATATATGTGTAGGTGCTTAAGCATATGTGTACATGTGTGTGGGGGGTCCAAAGTTGACTCTGGGGATCTCCCTCTATCACTCTCCACTTATTAGGGTACCCCTAGTTTTTACCTTCTAGGAGCTTGAATTACAGGAGGGCGGCCATGCTTGCTGCTTTCATAGCAGCACTCCATCCACTGAGCCATCTCCCCAGCCCTTGTTTGCTCTTTTATTCTGTGATTTATATCATCAATCAAGTTTAATTCAGCATCCAGTCAGAATCTAAATTGACACTGCATTAAGTCTATAAATTAATTTGTTAACATTGTCTTTACTACATTAAGATTACCTACTAGGGGCTGGAGAGATGGCTCAGAGGTTAAGACTCTGCCTCCCAAGCAGAAGGTTCTGAGTTCAGATCCCAGGCCCCATGTAAAAACTCCAGGCAGAAAAGGAAGCCTGCACTTCCAACCCTGGTGGGCAGAGCCTGGGAAATCCCAGAGCAAAGCAAAGAAGAGGTAGAAGCAATCCGAAGTCATCCTTGGCCCTTCACAGGGACACATAGTACCCTTTGATATCACACACACACACACACACACACACACACACACACAAAATAAATAAAAAGATTACCCACCAGGAATAGATTATGTTTCTACTATTGCTACGTTTTTCCATTAAAATATTGTAATTTTTATATTAAATATGTCCAGAAACAGACAGATTTACTTTAATTTACTTACATGTTTTCATTATTTTTTCTGTATTATAAAACAGATACCAAATTTATTTAGATCTGCCATACCCATGTTTCTATATGGGATATATTGACTATTTTTTTCAAACTAGGAAATTTTTTTAAAAACTAATATTTGTATGAACTAAATAAAAATCTTTTAGAAGAAAGCGTTGAAAAAATTTGACTTTGAGGCAATGTCATGATTTCCTAGAATACAAAACGTATAAACCATTAATAAATTGGACAAAATTGACTTCATCAAAATTAAAAACTTTTCTTCATCAAAAGACTGCATTAGAGTCCTAGGGAAATGACTCAATGGGTAAAGTGCTTGCCACACAAGCACATGACCTGAGTTTAATTCCCAGAACCCACATAAAGAGCTGATGGGCGTGGTGACATGCACAGGTTACTCCAGCAACTGGAAAGGCAGGACCAGTGGGGATTTCTGGGGTAATGCTTGTCAGCCCAGCCTTATCCGTGAGTCCCAGACTTCTGTTATAAGGCCTATCTCAAAAAAACAAATGAATGGGGCTGGGGACATGACTCAGAAGTTAAGTCTTTGCCTTGAAAATAAAAGGACCTGAGTTTAGATTCTGGACCCCAGATAAAAATGCCAGGCGGAAATGGTGGGGGCCTGAAATTCCAGCCTTGGAAGGCAGAGCCTGGAAAACCTCAGAGCAAAGCAATAAGAAGGTAGAGCAATCCAGGGTGATTCCCAAAGTCACCCTTGGGTCTCCACAGACACACACAGTACCCTCTTCTATACCCACACACATATATTTAACCCATCCATACGCACAAGAGGAATGACATCCAAAACCAACCTCTGAACACACACACACACACACACACATGTACACACATATACACACACATGCACACAAACGTAGGCATGTACACACATACAATGTCATTAAGAAAAAAAGAATAAACAGAGACCAGAGAAATATCTGCAAAGCATGTAACTGACAGGTTTATATGCAGATCCTATAGAGAACTTGTAAAGGACTTCTAGAATTCATTCATGAAAGCCAACTTGCTTAAAAACTGTACAAATAATTAATATCTCACAAAAATGATAGAGGAACAATTAAAGTGTGCTCCATATCTTTGATCACGTCTGGAATATGAAAAGTAAGGACAAATAAAAAAATTTAAAAATAAATGTGACTGCAAACCACAGAAAGATAAAGAGATTCCACTGTCTACCCTCTAGAGAACTAAAAATAAAAGGGCAATACCAAGCATGAGTAAGGAGACAGAGAGACTAGAACATTCTCATTTTCCCAGTGGAACACAAAATGGCACAACTACTTCTCAGAAGTTTGAGAACATCCCAATCCTAGATGTTTACCCAAAAATACTGAAGAATATGCCCACACAAAATCAGGTTCACAAGTTTTCAAACCAGTATTACCCACAATAGTAAAAAAAAAAAAAAGCCAATCAGAAAGTGCTGAATGGATAAAATGTGGTATAATCATACAATGGAGTATTACTTAGCAAGATAAAAAGAATGAACTACTGATATATTTAAACAATATGACTGAATTTTAATAATATCATTACAGTATATAAAAAATAAAATGTAGAGAAAATCTTGGAGCAGTGGTACATACCTGTTGCAAACAACAGCAACAAAAAATAATAAAGGCTGAGACAAAAGTCCATATGCTACATGATTTCATGTACACGACATCCTAGAAAAACCAAAATTATTCCACACACAAGAACAGATCAATAGTGGCCTGGGTTAACCAAGATGGAGAAAAGGACTGACTGCAAAGGGAACAAGGCCAATTTCTTTCTAGTGAAAGAAACCTTGATTACTGTGGACAGTGCCCAGCTGAGTACATTTACCAACATTAAAAAATGTATACTTTATTATATGCAAATTATCCCTTGATAAAACCATAAAAATGAAAATAATTAAAACTTCTTGAAAATACACTGCAAAACCTAACTTGATTTAGTCAGCCACTGTGTGTAAGAATTTAACTTTCTTTTGAAAGAGATCTGAACTTTGCTCTTGATTGCTCTTTTCTGCACAAAAAAGGTGTGCCTTTGCTTACCTGGGTCACAGCACAGCCTTACAGTGTGATTTACAGTGAGGGTGGGTCCCAGAAGACAGTATTTAGGTAAGGTAGTGGCTGACCACTCTAGAAAATCTAACTACATCATATGGACTGGGAGCTTGGGACCCTGTGGTCCCCATTTAACCTGTGGGTTAGGGAGCTAAGAACCAAGTCAGTCCTATTATGAACACCATGGTGAGCTTCCCATTGTCTAACCTCTTTACTTCATATGTCAATGCTACACAAGATATGTGCTTTAAGCACATGCATGGCTTACTATCTGCGTGAATGAGAGTAATGTAGCTCTTTGCTTGGCTGACTTTAATCTCCATCTTTCTATGAAATAAACTGGTAGCATGAGTACATCAGCCCACAGTGAGTTTTGTGACTCTTTCTGGCCCATGTTTGATTGAGCCTGTCATAGTTGTCACAGATGTCAACTTGATAGTTGAGGGTTTTGAGGTCTGGGCACATTTGTGGAGAATTAGTAGTTGGGTTAAGCCCAGAGCAAACCTGCAGGAAATTGTCTGGCTGATGGGGAAGGCCCAGGTGGGTGGGATTAGGCCCTGGAATAAAACACAGAGAGCTGGTTGAGAGAGTCGGCATCCTTGTGTACACTTGGCCAGACATGCTTGTCTAGCAAGTAAGTATCGTCCCTCTCTCGCCATTACATAGAGATTGTGTTGCCAGTTCCCTTGGCCCTGGTGTTGGTGCGTGCTCTCCCATTAAGCTGGATAGACTGGACTACTGTAAGAAAATAAACCCCTTATTTCCTTAAGCCATTTGATGGCCATTTATCAGCAACTATCCAGGTGAATTGCTACAGCCCAAGAGTAATTATTGAGTTCAAAATCCACATTTGGTGTCAGAAGCAAGTTTGGCCATCTGTGAACTATATGCTTTGTAAACTTCTCAGGTACCATCAACACACACCCAGATACACATAAATAGGTGGCAAAGTAATGTCTGTAAAGCACATAGATGAAGGGTTAATAATTACCAAAAGTGCATTTCAAAGACATTATCTATGAGCTCATTACAATAACCAAAGCTTTTTAGTTTTTATAGATGCCAGATTAACTTGGAACCAACTCTTGCAATGAGAATCTGGATTCAGCATATGTATCAGCTGTCTAACTAACCTAGATATGGCAAGCCCGTATAACTGATCCTGTGTACCATGAGAAAAACTTGTCATTTTGCCTTGCTCATTGTGCCCATGTGGTTTATTTCTGTCAAGTAGTTTTCTACTTCCCTATGTAGAATTTATAAAATACTCAACTTCTGATTCCTACAACTTCTTTTTTGTGGGGGGAGAGGGAAGGGACATGTGTGGGTGGAGGAAAGGCGGAACTTGAGCATGTTTGCCTGTGAATATGTAATTCCAAGTGTCTAAAGTTTAGGCATTTTAGTTTAGGTTATAAATCAAAATAAACGACTAAAAGAAGAGTTTACAAATGAACAGAGGAATTTAACCAAACCTTATTTTCAGCCATTTAGGTCATTTCCTATGTTACCATTTCTAAGAATAGTCAAGTAGCAAATGTTTTTTAGACAATGATTGCTACAGCTCAACAACATTGATTGAATTTTCAAGGCTGATACGGAATAGTCCTTCTGTGCACAGCAGTAACAGTCAAACCAAGAGGAAGAGGAGTTACATCCTCGACACACAGATGCAAAAGCCTGCTCTTCACTGACCAAAGGACCCTCCCAGCAAGTGTTTCAGCAAAATCTGTCTGTATTTTTCCAGTTCTTTTTCTTTTAAACAGAGACAAGTATGAGTCAGCAAGATCCCATAGCCCATTTTAAAGTTGCCCAAGAAGTGAGTTATACCAGGCAGCACGGCCCACATCCATAATCTCAGCCCTCAAGAGGCTAAGGTGAGGCAGGAGGGTGTGGGTGTAAGTCAGAGTGGGCTACACAATGAGCACCAGCACAGCCTGGTCTATACAGCAAAACCCTTTTCCCGGGGGGGGAGGGCAATTTTACACATTCTCCTTAAAATAAATGGTTATGTGCCAAGTTTGGGATTAATCCCAGAAAGCTTAGCCAATCATTGAAAGAGTGAATAGTAGGCTAGAGAGATAGCTCAGGAGTTAAGCCCCTGCCTTGTAAGAAGAAGGTTCTGAGAGTGGATCCTGAAGCCCATGTGAAAACTGCCAGGCAGAAATGACAGCAACCTGGACTTCCGTCCTGGAAGGTAGAGCCTGGAAAACTTCAGAATAAAGCAAAGAGGGGGTAGCACAATCCAGGGTGATTCCTGAAGTCACCCATGGGCCCTCACAGGCACACACAGTGCTCTCTGAGGAGCTCACATGCACGCGCATACACACACACATGACTGCCACTACTAACTCCCTAGTGATCCTTTACATAAGCTAATAAGCTAAGTCAGGACGGGGTGTGGTAGCTAAATTGAGAACCCAGACCTTTAAAGGTGACCAGCAACCACTAAAGTCCTGGTCTGTATCCATGAAAGGATTTTTTTTTATTAAATAGCAAGCTTCTCAAAACAGCAGTCATCTTACTTAAAAATTATAGACTGATGTATATTAAATATTGAAAATAGATAAATGGCCATAAAACTCTGAGCAGGAAATGAAAAATGTAGCTTAAAATCACCCTTCACAGTCTCTATCTGGCCAAGACAGCGGCACACAAGGTCGCCATCAAACCATCTAAGGCTCCTTTCAGTTTCTTCAGGTATGACTTTATTAGTTTATATAACACTTCCCTTTTTCCCTCCATGTTATCCCAACAGGATTTTTCTTCTTTGAATGTTGGGAAGGATACTGGATTAAAAAAAATGTACAAAGCTAGAATTACTGCCTAGTTCACCAGAAACAGTGCAGAACTTCATACAGAGGGCACACGCCACAGTGAGTTGAGTTGAGTGTGAGCTGCCTGGTCTCTCCAGTGCCAAGGCTTCTGTGTCCGTGCATTTAAGCAACTATGGACCATATATATTAGATAAGAATTGGCTCTGCATTGTATACATACAGAATTCTTTTCCTTACTATTCCCTAAACAATACAGTGTAACATCTATAGTCATTGAATTAGGTACTACAAATAATTTAGAGATCATTAAGTATACAGGAGGACATGCATAGGTTATAAGCAAATATATTTTTATATTTATACATGAAATTTAAACATCTATAGATTTTTGGCATTTGCACGTGTGCATGTGTCCTGGAATCATTCTTCCGGAGACAGAGGAAAACCATGCTTATCTCTAAGTCATTGTGTTCTTAGATCTCAGCTCTTTATTCACATGACAAAGGGATTCAAAATCCCAAGGTCACAACTAGCATAAACATTGCAAGTTACCAGCTTGCAGTGAGAATGGGAAAAGCAGTGCATCAGTTTCTGGTTCTGTTTTTACTTAGTACCTCATTTAAGATTTTGCAGAAAATTCACAGGAAGGGTGTCGCCTATTGCTCTCGCCCATGGATACCACCCTCCCTCCTCAGACTTTGATTCCTCTGAACAACACAGATTCCTGTCAGCACAGATTATTTCCAATTTGACAGACATTTTAGGAGCATAGAGCTTTTGGTAGTAACTGAAATTTTAAATGACTGAAATTTTAAAGGAAAGGCAAAGCTGACACAGAAGCACAAAAAAATACATCTTCAGAATCTATATGGAAAAAATCAATGTTAGTGAGAAACCAAGAATGTGAATGCTATAGGACCATAGGTAAAGCTCCAATGTCAGATCGTCTCCATCAGTTCCCTGCCTTCTCTCTCCCTTTCCTATGCGTAAGAGACACTGCTGCCTTGCCATAGCCCATCTTTCCCGGGCACGTAGGCCATGGGCATGCCTGCTGTGGAGTCATGACACTCACACGCCTACCTCCACCCTTTTCCCAAGAAAGAGCCAAGAAAGTTAGACCTATCATCAAGGCCCATTTCCCTACACAGATGATCTAAGCATCAAGTATGGGCATCCTGTTCTGTCCACATTGACATGGACAATAGGAGCATCCTCAACGTGAAGATTCCAGTGCTGAGATGTTCCCAGCATGCATCCTGCCATCGTGATGGTGTCAGCCATTAGGGCTTCCCCAAAGGCCTAGGCAACAGAGCTGCCTGATTTCTGATTAGAATGTGGCAGAAGGGGTGTGTGTGTGTGTGTGTGTGTGTGTGTGTGTGTGTGTGTGCGCGCGTGTGTGTACGCACACATGCATGCCTCTTTTAGGGTTGCCAATCAGCATTCAAAAATACACTACCAAAAAAGGTCTGGCTGTAACTCTCCCTATGTTCTGAAGAAGCATTATCACCACAGCTCAGGGCTTGAAGCAAGACATTTTCCTCTGTCCTGTCACAAATATTTGGCAAGATGATCTAAGGATGAAGCACGTTTAGGGTAATATGAAGATTCAGTGAGTCCCAGACATATCATGGTTCTAAGAAAAATGAGCTTTTCTGAGCTGACCCAGCTTTATATCTTATCTGCAGTTTTGTTTCTGTTCAGAAAGTCTCAATTATTATCTCAAGCAGCCAACTTAAAGATCAATCTGAAGTTGAGGTTTTCTCCTATCTCTCAAAACACTTTCTGACATTTTCCTTATTGCAACCTTATCTTTTTAAATTTAATTTTATTTTTCTACTTTTACAAGTATATTGAGTACTTGTCCCTCCTTCCCTCCATCGTCCCTCCACCCATCCCTTCATCATTCCCTCCCACTCCTCCCACCCTCCTCCCTGTCTGCTTCTATGGACCTTAGGGTTCCCTCTGGCTTGTCTACTCTTGTGGGGGTTCAGGCCTCTGTGGTATACCAAGTTGCCTCTCTTCAGGCCACCCCACTGATAGAGGCATTTCCTTTCGCTCATCTAGCCTTCGTCCCCAAGGTTTCCACTGTATGTTCTTATCTTTCTTGTGTTCCTAGGTAGTCTATGGGGGCATGTTGGCATGTCAGTCATTAGTTATTGCAACTTTATTGACTATTGCAAATATGTTATCAGATCAAAAGCATTACTTAGAGAAAAAAATTAGAAGATAAGTAAACAGAGTATTACTTTTTCTTTACTAGTAAGAGAATTCTTTTAGCCATATTGTCATCTTACACATCTGGTTAGAACAAGACATAGATGTTCCCTTCTCCCTATTTGTCTCCTGACTTCCTTTCTTTCCCAATTCCTAGAATGAATAAATCCTCATCAGTGAACACCCTACTCATATGTGAGAGTCACATACAACAGGATGCTCTGGGAACAGTGTAGGAAGGGGACACAGTTCGAGAAGCCTCCCCTACCCATCTCTTGATGTTCTCAGCTTGTGCAGTCATTTCTTCCTAGAGTCTGGTGGGACCTGCAGTTTGTGCATAGCCAACAGACAACTGTCACTTTCATAACAAAACCACACAGGTGTGTAACTTCCATCTTTCTAGAAGACTCTCTCTATGGAGATCACTTCAGTGATTACGCAACATAGGAGTGTCCTTCCATCTTTCTGGGAGACTCTCTACTATGGCGATCACCTCCATGATCACAGGAGTGTGACGTCCACCTTTCTAGCAGACTCTAGACGCTCCCTCTTGCTGGTTCTGATGCAGGAAGCTGCTCTCAGGACCTGCTTTGAAGACAGTCTCCCATGGTAGCCAGCAGGACTCTTGGTCTGATAATCCACGAGCAGCAGAACATTGCTCATGGCCTCGAAGACTGGAAGGGGATCAGACCTTTCTCCTACCGAGTCTCAGAGGGACAAGATGGTTGTAATCTTCCATGGTCCTAGGCAAGACTGAGACTGCAGACCCAGGCTATCCGCAACCTGAACCAAGAGATACTGTGATGACAAACGCATCTTGCTTTAAGTCACTAAATTTATGGTAATATTGTTACCTAGCAACTTATAATTAATAGACGAGAAGCACAATATAATTATTGAGTAAATTGAAGGCCATAAGAATAACGACTATGAGACCGGAAAAGTTCAGGCAATCAAAGGGAGACTTACTATGGGCTAAGATTATTTTGAAACACTTCATAAAAAGGTCAACTATGAGACCCAGACCCAGCATTTCACTGGTGCTGTTTGGCAGACAGGCAGAAGGACCAGCTCTGAGGAGAAATGGATTGAAAGCCACTGGATAACAGCGCACTGAGGAATGGGTGAGAGAGGACTGGATGGGAGAAGCGGGTCCTTGGGAAGACAGAGGCTGAGTGAACTGATACTGTAGGACCACAGCAGGAGGCAAGCACTCTTGAACAGAGGAAGGCTGAAATAAAAGCCTTGTTTCAAAGGTCTTAATCCCAGGCATAGTAAGGAATGGAGCTGGCCAAAGATGAGAAAACCAAGAATAGACATGCTAACAAACAGTCTTCATGACAAACAGGACAGCGTAGGGGAGGCTCACACAGTCACACAGTCGTTAATACTCAAAGACATGCAAATTAAAACTATAAAGCACTGGTCTTCAGTTTATCAAATTAGTAAAGAATAAAAATTAATAATACTAGCAAAGATAAAGCAATCTCAGACACTGTTGGTGGGAATGTAAATGGACCAGTCTTAGGGAAAGTCATTTGGGAATATGCATTAGTAATTTTAAAATATTCAGATCTTCAAACTCAATAATTCACTCCTTAGAGTGAATTTATTTCTCACTCCACATGCACTAAATGGGTTGCTGGTGCAGTCTAGGCGTTCAGTGAGATTCTAAGGACACAGCAGGGGAAATAAACAACACGGAACCGTAACACAGGCCTCGCTACTTTAACACACCTCCAACAAATTATTTTTAAATGCATTTTTTAAAATATATTACAGGCCACAATGAAAACAGTACTTTTTTTTGGCTTGTATTTTTGTGTGTGTGCATGTGCCTGTGGAAGCCCAAGAGATCTCAGGAGTCACCCTGGATTGTTCTACTTCCTCTTTGTTTTACTCCAAAGTTTCCCAGGCTCTGCTTTCCAGGGCTGGAAGTACAAGCCTCTGCCACTTCTGCCTGGCTTTTTTTTTTTTTTTTAATATGGGATGCCGGATGATCCGAATTCAGGACTTTCTGCTTGCAAAATAGAGGCATAACCCCTGAGCCATCTCTCCAGACTACTTTTAAATACGTCTTTTGCAAGGCATTTCTGCTGAGAGCCACGGGCTGAGTAGAATTGTCAGGAAGAACCACCATACTCTGAAGTGACTGGCTGCGCTGAAGATTCCAGAGGATTTGCTGGCTTATTCAACACACACACACACACACACACACACACACACACACACACACACACACACAGGTGGGTCGAGCAGGGACTAGGAAGCACAGAAGGATAAGGGATGGCAGGGAGCAATGCCAGCAGGAATAAAAGCACTGTATCCACCAAGGGGGGACGGAAGAAGGGTCGGAGCTCAGTGGGGAAGAAGGAAGTCAATACACAGGGTGGGAAAATTGAGGGGACGGCACGAAGCTAACAAGTGTAAATTCTGCTGCCCGCCTGTCGCTCTCCAGTCCAAGCACTGAGGACTTACCTTAGAAGCTACGTTCAAAACTAAACCTGTCATTGAAATTAGTTATCATCCATAGGTAGAAATACTCAGATAGGTTAGCATCGAAAAGGTTAGAATGCAGAGAAGATTAAATGGAGATGAAAAATAAATGTTAAGTATGTGTTAAATGTGTTAAAGAAAAATTAGAGTGGGGAAACTATTTTCCCTACAATTAAGCATGAATGGCTGTTGAATGACTGTTGACCATGCCAAGCTATCAGAGAAAAGTGACCCTTTCTCACATTAAAACACAATTCATCAAAGGACAAAGTACACATAGAATAACCCAGAGATTTGAAATCTGTTCCATCAGCCTGATGAACCACCATAAGTCAAGTGTGGAGAGAGGTATTTGCACAAACCTTATGGTAAGAGCATGCTTGCAGCCAGTAGCAAGTTACTAAAGAGTCACAAAAATGAGTATGAGCCATGGGCCAGAGGCCTGAAGGAGGACCGCTCCTTCCCTCTCATGTTCTTGATGGACTGCATCTTATATTTGGCACCTATCAAGAGCATGGAGGAGTGAAACAGCATCTTAGAGCATAAATACTGCTAAAAATAAGAAAAATTTAAAGACGCAAGTTTTACGACTCCTAGGAGTCCAAAATTATTTCAAAATAAATAATAAACAAAAGATGTAAATACTCTCGCTGTAAGACATAATACACAATTTAAAATTTATCTGAACAGAGGCAACTGTGAAGATGTGTAAGTGAAAGAACTCTCGAATTGCTCAGTGCTCGATTTCCATGTCTCCCAAGGGACACACTTAAACTGCACCTGTGGGACCCTCTGCTACCCATCAGCCCCTGAGGGTCACTTCAGCATCTCTACAACTGTTGCTTCAACACAGGCGGCAAATGCTTATCTGCTATGGCATGTTTTAGAAATATTCATTATCATTATTTACACTGTTAACTCGCACTGCATTGTCTTTAAAAAATAATCTGAATTTCTTCAAGTTTGTGCAATCATCAAATTAACATTATACAGAGAGGACAAAATTTAACCAACAGATTCACAGTTATTACAGTCTTCCTGAAATATGCTTGCTATAAAATCTAAAAATATTTCTATCTGCTCTACCCTTTTCCATAAATTATATTAGGCTAATTAATCTTCTCACCTTTAAACTAGTTTTGTTAATTCTAAAAACCTGGTTTGATACTTGAAATATTTTAATAAAGTTTGGTGATATGGATATACAAGCTGAACAATTGTATTTTATCATGCATAAATGTTTATTAGAAGAAACAAATTTCCCCCATAGCCATTAAAAATGAAGTAGCAGCTCTTTTGAAGAAAAAAGGCAATTAAGTCAAAAGTTTCATGAAATCTACAAGATGAAAAGCAAAAACTCCAAACAAATTTTACAGTCTGTCTAGAAAGATGCATCTTTCATAAAATTGGAAAGTATATGTACCTATTAATAATGTATCACAAAAAGTTAATTTTTAACTTGCATGTTTTGATAGCCCTTATCAATCTTCTGTTTCCATTTAGTATAATCTTAGAAAGTAAAATATGCTGTTTTCTGGGTTAAAAGATAGTATACAACCTAAAAGCTAAGGAAGAGACAGTTATAAAGTAACCCTTTCAAACCGAGCCTTTCTTTACCCCTTAAAACCTCAAGGGAGTCCTTTAACATGACAGTTGATTTAATTTCCTGAAGAATGTACTTGTTAAATAAAAGAATGATTGGCATATACAGTTTAAAAAAAACACACACAAAAAAACCCCAACAGAAAGAACATAAAATATTCAGTAGCTATTATCTCTAGGCAGTAAGAGATGCAGGGTGTCTATACTTCCTTCAGTGTCCACACCATGCAGCAGTAGTCTACTCACTTCCGTTGGGTGTGGTCCATGCCACTGTTGGGTACGGCTTCCAACTTTGCATTTCTCTGTCCACAGATATTTCCATAGCTGTCGTATCCTGACACTAGTCTTGCTGCTGCACCTGTTGCTACTGAAAAGCCACAAATACATCCCTAGGAAAGAAACAAAAAACACACACACACATAAAGCATTTCAATAGCAACAGTCACTACTTGATACGATAATGAGTTCCTTTTGTCTGCTGAAAGGAACACAGAGCTACCATTCCTTGGAGCAAACACTATTCCACTGTTTTCACTGGACTGCATATGAACAGCACAGAGAAATCCACAGGGAAACACTATTTACGATCGTAACCAAACAAATCCCAAGTTTCCACATCATCCTAAAATGGCCTCTGTGTTTTGCAAACATGAAGGAACACCTGCTCTGTGTCAGACTGGGTACAGGGTACTTATCATACATTATTTCTAATTCTAAAGATGGACAGGGAGGCCCAGAGAGGTTATACAAGTTACTTAAGGCCACAGAAGCTAATAAAGATCAGATCACTGAGTCAAACCCAGCTGGCTTCATTCTTTAGTTTTATTTGCTGGTAAAGGGGTTCTGTTGAATGAATAACCAAAGATAAAAGGGGGTGGGGAAATCCAGAGAACAAAAGGTGTGTGAGACTTGAATCACTGCCACTTCAGAGCACACACACTTTGGTCTTTCTGTGTAAGAGCCAAAGAATTACATCATGAAGCGGTCCCATGCGGTTTATCCTGGCAGCCTGGGAGAGAGTCAGGAAGACCCAGGCTGCAAGTACCACAACCATCGTTTCATTCAGCCAGTCCCAAAAGCAAATGGCGGATGCTTCAGAACCACTGCGCTTGCCAAGACAGACAGGTGCTCACCATAAGGAAAGCCTGCACTCTACCACGAGACCCTGGGCATGAGATCAGGAAGCAAGAGGGGTCACCACTAGGGGGGATTTGGACCAAGCAGCGCTGTGAAGCCCAGACCAAGTTGGTAAGGACCAGCTTCTGCTGTCTTTAGTAAAGCTAGGAAGGAAGACATGATCTCTGTTTTCGCTCATCCTGACCACCTATCACCAGCAATTCTCTTACATGTGAGGCTGGTTGCAGCCTGGTTCCCCTTTTAAGTATACTTACCTAAAAAGTCAATCAAACTTTTTTTTCTCCAAATAGTTCTCCTAACTCTCCTTCAGCGTTCAAGTAAGGGAGACAACAAAGACTCCATTCAGAAGAAACTGCTAAAAACTATGCTCTGAGTCCAGAAACTGCCTGATTACCTGCTCTTTGAGTTATTTCGGCTTGTTGCCTCAGTTTACTCAACTGTGAAATGGATGTAATGAGTAGGCAGCTCATCGGGCTGGGTGAGGACTGAACAACGTAAGCTCTGATGGTAAGGAATCTGCCTGGCACCACAGCAAGAGTTTTTTAACAAGTCACTGCCGTTGCTACTAGAAACAAGAACTGGGAAAAATTGTGGTTGTGGGTCATGGACACCAATGCTATCATTTTCTACTTATGTGACTTAATCACCATGCTTCAGTTGACCTATCTATAAATTGGTACGAAACCACTTAATCCAAAGGCTTGTGTAAAAGTTCTGTGACATAATACACAGTAAATGTTGGTACCTTGTTGCCTCAGATCGACAGCTAAGCAGATAGCAATTGTATACAACCCCTATCCTGACTCGTCTAAGGACACTATAAGATGGTCAGTCCCACTTCAGGGGCTTCAACCCTTCACTAAAACATGAGAAAAATTATTTAATCCTCTACATTCATGTAGATGTTCAAATCAGCAAACCACGGTAACCTTACGCTTAACACCCACATTAGGAAAGCATTGCTGGGTAAAACCTTTACTGACTTCTGCTGTCATTTGTTAAAAAGCTTTGACCCTCAGGCCATGATTCTCTAGGGTGACTCTTGGGTGCTGATGGCTCCTTAACGAGAAAGTGAGGAATGTCTTCTGGTCATTGGACGTAGGCACGGAGGGACTGTGGGCTGCGTCTTCCTCTCTTTCAATGTGACATCAGGCCCCTAAATAACCAGGTCAATCAAGCCGGGACTGGAAACTCCAAAACTATGAATCAAAATAAACCTTTTAAGGTGATGTCTCAAATACTTGCTATACTAAAAAAAGGGCTGACAAACATACTTTCCTGTATATTTCTTCAACAAGGAAGACCGTGGAGTAACTAAGGGAATGAATGAGCTCAGTATCAGAAAGACCTGGAATCACATTCTCTTTGCCATTTGCTACCGTGCAGCTTTGATCCAATTATCTACTCAGGCGCTGCTAACTTCTCATCTCTTATGCCCAGTACATGTGTCCACTGTGATGGATGAGGACTAAATGAGATAATGTTGATCCAATCCCTAGATAAATGTCTGTTGCACGGCAGGTGATCGATAACTAGTAGCAGCTAGTAGTAAATCTGATGGGAAAATCAGGCTAAGGTGGTTAACAATGGTAATTGGAAACTAACAAAAGCCCCAGAGTTCTCTGTTTCAGAACAAAATTTTCCAGGGGGCAAAAAAATGAGTAATAATGCCAGTAATTTTGTTATTGCACAAAAATATTTTCATACCACAATTGCAATCTTCTTTCACAAGTAGTCTAGGAGAGCAAAACTGTTACATAATGAAAGGGCTATGTTCTTCTTTCACTATTTATAGGATTTTTTTCCTGATGTTTGACAAGCATGCTGTGTCACGGATTTCTTTAAACAATTTCTGATTCCTCTTTTCTGACTATTTTTAACAGTACCGCTAGGCATGTGGATTTATTTTTCTCTAGTTTTAAGCCACCTCACATCCCTCTGGACTATGGCAGGGTATAAATTTAAAAAGGGACACTGGAGTATCTTCATGTAGGTCATTTAAACTTCTTAGTTGCTTCCAGAAACACTAGAGAGTAGGAGAGGCTGGGGGTAAGGAGGGGGACAGTAAGTTACCCAGGGGGGAGAATCCATGATTGCATCGTAGGGATTTCCCACTTGGTGCAAGCACTGACGATAGAGAGCTGAGCCAAATCTAATTACAATTACGATCTCCTTAAAAAGGAACACTCTAAAGCCCAAATGCATGAAGCAATAGAGTTTCAGAGGAGAAGAAATATGGTACATGAACTGAAATGGAGTGCAAGAAACTTCACAGAATACACAATCTAACAACTCTCCAGAGAGGGAAGAGGCATTGACTAGAGGAAATCACAAATAAAATGAGGGAGGATGGGGAAAACCTTAGAAGCACAGGATGCATAGCCATCACTAGAGAACAAGCTTGCTCCTAAGAACATGGCTGAGATCTCGGAATGACCAAGCTCATGAGCTGTTTTCAGCGTGACTATTCTGAGGGAGAGAAGAACAGGAAGATCCACCCAGAAATACTTGATAACTAAAATCAGTGAGCAAAGCATTGTGGGTCACAGGCAAGACCTGGCTACAAGTAGTTACTGCTGAAGTAGGAGAAAGATCTGACTTGCTTACAATGAACTAGGGTGTTTCCCTCCTTGTTAGGGTGTTTCCCTCCTCGTCATAAGGTCAAGCTCTACTGAAACAAGACCTGTGTTTCATTCACTAGTAAGGACAAAAAAAAAAAAAAAAAAAAAAAGGCACAATTATTTTTCTCAGTCATGTGTGAATTTCAAACCTAGAAATTTAGAAATTTTAAGGAAGCAACTGAGCAGGGCAGGTAGTCTTAGAGGAGGAGGGGATGAACAGAGGCTTCTAGGAGGAGGATTGCAAGTGGGATATGAATGTGCCCAAAATGTTGCAAAACAGTTAAGAGCAGATGAAAACAAGCCCTGCCCCCCTCTCTTTCAAATACCACCATGTTTACTGCTGGTGTTGCAATCAGTGCTGGGGTTGGTCTTCTAATAACTGCTCCTGTTCTTCCTCTTCTAAGAATCCTGGGACAAAGGAGGATGCTAGGATCCAGCACATGGGACAGGACATCCTCATACTTAAACCAACAGAAAGAATTTAAAAGTTTTCCCCAGGTGACAATTTCTGGAGTCCTTCAAAATCTAACAGAATGCATCGCTCCAAGAGAAGGAAAAAAAAAATGACTGAAGTCTAAGAAGCATCTAATAATAAATTATAAATTTATAAATAATAAATTATAAAATTATAAAAATTTACTGAGTACATAAAATACATAGCTGACCACAAAGCACTATAGAAGAATGAGAAAATCCTTAAGAGGCAAAATAAGTAAGGAGAAGTAGGTCTGCCAATTGTGGGAGAACGTGGGAGAGAATAAACAGAAAGTACTATATGCATATATGGAGCTCTCAAGGAACAAAACATATTAATAAAAAATTATTCATAAAAAGTTAAAAATTCCTAAATAAATGAAAACATATAATAGGAAAAAAAAACACAGTCAAGGACTATTGAGAACTGATCTGGCTTTTCTATTCGCAGGCCTTATAAATTCTCTGGGCCTGTTTACATTCTGATTGAAAGGATTGAACCAAATTAATCTCTTAAGCTCTTCCAATTCCAGAATTCTGTGACTTGAAGGGAAAGCAGAGACAGAGGAAAAAATAAGGATAAGAGTATATTTGTAGGGAGACATATAATAAATGCATTTGATTTACTCAGCAATAGGAAAATAAAAAAGCAGTAGCAAACTTGTAAAAATGTATTTAACTGAACTGTAGAGTTTACAATGGTTGAAATGGTCTGGGACATGCCAGCTCAGGCCTGCAGTCCCGGCACTCATGAAAGTGAGGCCAGAGGATTGTGAGTTCAAGGTTATCCTGGACTACATATAGCAAGACTCGGTTGCCAAAAGTCCAAAGAAAAAACAGGTCATATGGTAAATTATAAGCTCTATGCAATTTACCAGTGTTTTTACAAAAAGAAAAAGAGAAAGGGAATGACCAAAAAGTGAGTGGTTACTTGCACCAAGTAGCTGGATAACTTTTGGCATGCCTTTTTCTAGTCTACAATCCTGGTCAAGAAGAAACCATCAGTGGAGGAACTCAACACTGAAGTGAATCTCTGCCTTTGTGCTGCATGTTCACCTGCAGTTAATGATGCAGAAACCCATGCCCAGGAAGACCAACACTGTAAGATTAAAAACAAAGGTCCTTGGAAGCAGTCTGAAGGGGCACCTGGGCAGTATCTTCCCAAATGCAACTCGATCTAAATAAGAACCCAAATTCCAACCTTGTGTTCCACCACTGTAGCTTCCCCACCAATTCTCTACATACGTAGGCCCCTTTAGCATTCACATTTCCCCAGACCTTAACGTCTGCGGCATGTGCTCTGTCTTCACTAACAGGCAGCACACGTGGGGTCTGGAGTGGATGGACACTTTGTTCTCTGTCTCTATGCTTCCACCCTCACCCCAGCTTCATAACTGGGCTAGAGGAAGAAGTAGTTGTTTGGTCAGTGTCATAGTTAGGCACAGGTATCAACCTGAGAGTTGAGGATTTGAGCTCTGGGCACATTTGTGGAGAGTTAATGGTTGAGCCTAGAGCAAACCTGCAGGAGACTGTCTAATTGATGGGGAAGGCCCAGCCTATGGTGCATGGGACTAGGCCCCGAACAGATGAATAAAATGCTGAGAGCCGGTTAAGGAAGTTGGCATCCTTGTGTATACTTGGCCAGAAGTGTCTGGGAAGTAAGGATCATCCCTCTCCCAGACATTATGTGGAGATGATGTGGCCAGTTCCCTCGGTGCATGCTCTCCCGTCAAGCTGGACTAAGAACTGTAACTGGACTGTCATAAGGAAATAAACCCTTATTCCCTTAAGCTGTTTGATGGTCATTTATCAGCAACCATGCAGGCGGACTGCAACAGTCTCAGATACTGAGTGAGACCATGTTTTACTGAAAAATGGGGTTACTGTATCCCAGAGGTCTGTGTCCTAAAATGAACCTTTATCTGTAGCTCTTGATCTCAGGCAGAAAGGGAAGGCTTCCTCCTGAGACATCCCTCTTCTTGCCTGGGATCAACGCTGCCAATGTGAAATCTTAGACCAATTACTGAGCGTATGTCTACATTGGCTTCATCATTATATAGCATATGCTTTCACGAGTAGATGTGAGAATTTAATGAGTTTCTCTGTGTCCACTCTCCAATAGCAAGGAAGAACATGCCCCCCATGGTGGCCACTCTTGATAAAGCCAACCAGCCTCCACTTGTTCCTGCGTTTCTATGCCAGGCTGATTGGACAGATGGGGTCTATGCGAACTCACTGCTTCTCTTCTCATAAATATCTCTTCCTGAGAAAATAAAATAACCTATGGCCATTGTAAATGGCAAGGAACCATGGATTGCTTTATTGGGCATGAAACTGGGTGTCAGGTCAATTACTGATAAGGTGGTACTTTGTTTATCCACCTGATTCTTAGTCCAGATGTGTACAGAGATGATGGTTGGGAACCCAGGAAAAACTGGGTTAGGATTTGAGCTGAATGAAACCTTTCCCTGAACCACAAAAACAAAAATCTCATAGTCATTACTGATCTCTCACTTTGCTGCAACACTGACAACCGGTATTGATTTTATTTCTTTGATCCTTTGATTCGTTTCCAATCCTTCACCTCTGATCTGGACTCCATCTCTTCAGCCCCCACTGTGGCCCCCTAAAAATCTCTTCCCCTTCCCAAACACCTGTCACACTGGCTGCCAGAGCCATCTTTCTCAATTCAGTCATGTGATTCCTAATGACACCTTTATCTAAACATGAGAATCTCAGAGATTATATTGTAATCAATGAAGTGGAGCTGAGGAATGAGATTTAAAAAAAAAATCACTCTTAACAAAAAAAAAAAAAATCACTCTAGCTGACTGTAACGTCAAGCTGGGATTGAGAACTATTTGTTAACCACCTCAATTGAAAACAGAAATTTGGTAGTGTCATGCCCCACTAGGCATGATGGTGACACATCTGTGATCCCAGTACTTGGGAAGCAGAGGCAGGAAGATTGCAACTTCCAAGCCAATATGGGCCAGGCATATGCCTGTAGTCTCGGCACTCACGAACTAAGGCTGGAAGCTTGAGAGCTGGAGGGCAGCCTGCAAGATTGTCTGTCTGTCTGTCTGTCTGTCTGTCTGTCTGTCTGGATTGCAACTTCCAAGCCAATATGGGCCAGGCATATGCCTGTAGTCTCGGCACTCACGAACTAAGGCTGGAGGCTTGAGAGCTGGAGGGCAGCCTGCAAGATTGTCTGTCTGTCTGTCTGTCTATCTATTTATCTATCTATGTATCTATTTCTTTCTCTCTAAAAAAAAAAAAAGTAAGTTCAATTATGGAAGTTGACACTTCTCAAGAAGTCCAACACTTATTTACTTTGAAAGACACCTTGGGTTCTGGACAATTCAAGTCCATAAAACTTGAAATTAAGGAACAAATCAGGGCAGTACAAATAATGCTAGAGCTGTGAACATGTGTAAATAAAGATGTAATAGGGAAGATGAACGGAAGATGACATAGTTTAAAATATACAAGAACAGGAGCCTAAGAATCGAGGAGTGAGCCAAGAACTGCTGGAGCAGACCAGCAACAGAGCCGAAGTTTGAACGTCAGGCTGCACCCTACCTAAGAAACAGACTGTGAAGCAGCAGGCAGCCGGGCCAATCTCTGAAAAATATAGTCAAGCGCACATCACCACACCTTGTCTACAAACTGGGCATACAACCTATCTCACTGGGTGAGACATAGAGAATTAAGTCAGAAGAAAATATACCCAAGAGTGTTGAATAGAGATGAAGGTTCTACAAATGTTAGCTGGGTGTTTTGTCTAGAATACAGTGTAAAAATTGGAAACATTACAACATCTAAATCTTTTTGAGCACTGACATGAGCCACACAAGAAAAACTCTCCTCCTGACCACATATGACAAGCTGTGGCCAAATCACAGATGCACGAGAAACAGTAAATAAAATTGCTTTTAGGTATGTGCATGTGGCAAATAGGAAACATAAATGAACTTCAGACTTCAAATCTTATCCCCAACATTGAATGTATGCAGCTATTCAAAAACCTAAAATAAAAACAAAGTCAGTAACACTTCTAATCTAAACATTTGGGATCTGAGAGACTACAAACTGAAGGGGTAAAGGAGACAAAAAATAAATAAATAAAACTCAGAAATTAAAAGAACTCTGAACCTCTGCCGTGCCAACATGATGGGCAATGGAACTCTAAGATTACTTTAGTTACTCCATGGCAAAATTTGACATTAGCTCAATTCCATGAAAAGTAAGCTATCAAAAGAATCATTCCAAAACAAATATACTATGTCCTGCATTTAAAAGTACACACAGTGGGTCTTAATTACCATCACAGTGAAATCAACATTATATTAATTACCATTGCATTAAAACGTTTCAGTAAACAACTCCTTACGCTCAAGTCACTCCCGAATCAGTCTATTAACATTAATGAGTACATTTTCCTGAGCTATTTCAGTGCAGAAAACTAAATGTACCTTAAGTGGCATGGCACATGTTTTTATAAACATAATTTTGAAAGGTCAGCTGCTATTTGCTCCAGAGTTATAGTCAATGGGTGTGGAAAAGCTGTGGATTAATTTTGCTAGCTGAGCGTCTTTTCCACACTCTGTGTGACTACGCACACAGGATGCACCTCTTAAGCCATTTTATTAACCCTAAGAAAACTCTTCAAAAATATCCTACAAGGCCTAAATGAGGAAATGGGCATTTTGACTTTTTCTAAAAATCCTAAATTTGGTGGAATTGTGTTTTTATCTTTAAAACAAATATTTCCCTTTTTGTTCTCCCAGATTGTTTATGTCTTCCTAGACTATTTATGGTATTCTTTCTCTGACTCAGACTAGAAGTGATACCAACAATTCTGTCTGTTGGTCAAGATGATAGTTGTTCTGTGATTCACAGATGGCGTCTGAGAGGTGGACTGAAAGACACGGAATCTTTAAGATGGTTCTTACAGAGAAACATAGGGTAAATTTTTCTGTTAACGTTAAAACTCTACTAAAAGTTCAGGAAGATGGGGTTAAAAGTAACACCCGAGGAAGACAAAAGCTGCCTGCAGAATGTGATTGCATTGTGAGTTGCAGAAGAAGCGAGAGCAAGCCTGACTGCACAGTCGTGTCCTCCCCCGCCCACCATGAGGAAGCAGAAAGGGGCGCTAGGAAACACTGGTCCAAGTGAGGAGCCGTCCTCATCTCTGGGCTTCATGTTTTCATCTATAAGCTGAGAGTGACGGGCCAGATGAGAAGCTTCAAATCTAAACATAACCCAGTTCTACACCAGCTGTTTGCTTATCGTTTTGGGTCCTAGAACATGAACAGTGACTTTGAAGTCACAGATGCCTCCAGAAATCCAGGGTGGGTGTTCACTGAGGGGCTGGCTTCTTGGTACCTCACGTCAAGGGTTCTCCTTCTTGTCTTTTCTACTGAGTGGAAAATCACCACATTGGGATCTCCAACAGAGATCTGCCACTCCTAATGGTAGATGACAAGTTGCAGGGTTTGAACACCAGGAAGAGGGAGAAACAGAGAGCAACCTCCTCCCATGTGGGAAGAACTAAAAAATGTCAGAACTGGAAGTGTGGTAGCTAGCATATAGTAAACAAGAGAATGCTAAGTCTTTGGGAGGAGTTCTGTTCGCCATCCCTTCAAGAAGAACATTATTCAAAGAAACTACATCGACGGACCTGACTTTCAGAAATGATCAAGTGAATGTGATAAGACTTTCAGTTTTCATGTGAAAAACATAAGAGCAAAAGTAAATGAATAGGAAATATCAAATACTATTGAAATGTTTGAACTGTGCTAAGGGGAAATGGTATACCTCAATGATATCTTAGGTCCTCTTATATACGATAAAGATATTTTTAAGTCCCCTCTTCAAACCAACTTCCCACCCATCATTCTCTTACGCCATGGTTGAGTTTCCGCTCATTGGTACATCCTTACCATCCCAATGCAGAAGAGGACAAAGAGCATCAGCCATGGTATGTCTGTGCAGCATCGGTCTTCCAGGGGCTTCCATTCTCGTTTGGAGCTCTAATTCAAAATACAAAGTGAGAGAACATGATAAATGTCAAGTTTAGCTAAAACTGGAAAGGCATAAGTACACCATTTATACCTAGATCCTCTCCTTGCTAGAAAAATTTCCTTTTTGAAACTTTTAAGATACAACTCAAATGTCTATATGTTTGGTGAAGTCCACTTTAACTTCCTTGGCCACTACTGGCTCAGCTTCCGTTCCTTCTGGCCAGGCACAGGATTAAGAGCAATGCGTTTTTTGGCACCTCCACTGGCATTTAGCATGCTAAATAATAATAATAATTATTATTATTATTTTCTTCTTCCTTTTCCTCTTCCTCCTCTTCTTCCTCTTCTTCTTCATCCTCCTCTTCTTTTCTCTTCTTCCTCCTCCTCATTTACTTTTGAGACAGGTTGGCCAAGAATCCCTCATGTAGTTCTTGTGCCTTGTGCCTTGGCTGATTCTCCATTACTGGGATTATAGGCTGAACTGTCACACCCTCTTATGGTCCAACCCAGGACTTTGTGTGTTGTATGAAAACACAACCCAGTTACATTCCCAGCCCCTAATTATTAGTCAGAGTTATTAGCCCGCATTCCTATCTGATTGTCAGCCTCATAAGGGAAGAGCCAGTCTCATTTCCCATCACCTAAGATGATACCTGTTATATGTTCTCTGTAAGGGCTTTTATTATTATTATTATTCACTTTGAGTGTGTGTGTGTGTGTGTGTGTGTGTGTGTGAGAGAGAGAGAGAGAGAGAGAGGATATTGTGTGTCCCTGTGGAAGACCAATGGTGACTTCGGGAATCATCCCCGATTGCTTCTATCTACTTTTTGCTTGGCTCTGGGATTTCCTAGGCTCTGCCCACCAAGGGTAGATGTGCCAAGCCGACACAGTTTCCGCCTAGCATTTTTATGTGGGACCTGGACCTTCTGCTTTTGAGTTAAAGTCTTAACCCCTGAGCCATTTCTCCAGCTCAGACTTTTTAAGTTACACAAATAAATGAACACTTACACCCTCAATCTTTGTGCCAGATGTTTCTTTGATTCTAGACCCTAGACTAAAACAATTTCTTTCTTACTTTTTCTTTTTCTTTCTTTCAGCATGTTTTCTACATGTTGAGGGGAAAGAAACCCGTTGAAATAAATTCTCATTTAGGAGTAGATTCCTCTAAGTCAAACAAAATTTAAGAAGGAAATATTAAATATATCCTAGGCAGATCTTAGCAGCTCTTAAACTACAATCTATGAATTTTCCTTCTGTTCCTGGAAAATAGGAAAATTTCTAATTCAAACATAGACATTTCCTAACTAAAGAACTAAAGGCATTCTAAAAGTTAATTTGCAAAGTATTGATTGGAATTCCATTTCAGGGTCTTTTTTTCTTAGTCTTAGGTTTTCAGGTCAATTTTCGTATCCTTTTCAATCAAACTGGAATTGAATTAACTCTCCTGAGCTTTCTAATGAGCAAATATCCCCAAATCCTACACCATGTCTTAGAAACAGAGCAGAGAAAGGAAGAAGCAACCAAGAAATCCAGGGAAGTGTGTCTTGGGACAAGAAGGCTGTAGCCCCAGTGCCTTCAACAGCAAGATGAAGGAAGTCTCTAGAGGACTCATCAATAAAACTGGACCCCAACAGAAGGCAGTGAAGATAAGGGAACCTCCTGGTATATCTAGTGCCTAAAGCCTCATTGGGTTTACTTCTCTTTTCCTCCAAAACAACAGCTTTTAGATGACAGTATGGACTCTTGAAAGATAAAAAGTATGTTCTTGTAATTTTCATAAAAGTTCATGGAATTCAGACTTCAAGGTTAGTATCATAGTTTGTTCACAAGTTGCTGATAAATTCACAACCAAATGGCTTATGAGAATAAGGGGCTTTATTTTGGCTGAAGATTGTCTGGTTATAGTTCTTAATCCAGCTTGTTAGGAGAACTCATGCTAATACCAGGTGGGGAAGGAACTGACCACATCATAGCTACAGAATTGTTGAGAGAGGTACGAACTTACTTCACTGGCCAGAAAGCATGTCTGTCCTGGTATGCCCTCAAAGTCATCCACCTGCCCAGATAATGATCCCAGCCGCTGGAGGCTGAGTCTCCCTTCTCTCCTCAATCAATCTCCTGCAGGTTTGCTTGCCCAAGGACTGTCTTCACCAGCTCTTCACCAGTGTGCTCAGAGCTCAGACTGCGATGGTCAAATTGGCACATATATACAATCTAACTATGGCAGTTAAGAAACACAATTTTCAAATAGCTGCCTAGGGACAGGAGAAAGGGCTCAGTTGGTAAAGTGCTTCTGCACAAACACAGGAATCTGAGTTTGATCTCCAGTGCCCGCTTAAAAAACCTAATTGTAGGACTGGGAAGGCAGGGACAGGAGGATCTCTGGAGCTTCCTGGCCGCCTCGTCTTGCCAAATCGGTGAGCTCTAGGTTCAGGGAGAGACCCTGTCTCAAAGAGTAAGGTAGAAAGAATACAGGTTGATGTCTAGCCTGTATACTATGTGGTCTGCACATGCACATTAACATGTAAGCACACTAAAAATAAATAGCTGGCTATCAATAATGAGGGTAGAGAATCTGAGCTACAACTACTTCTTCCTGCACTTCCTACAGTGTTAACTAGACAAAAGCTTCCTTATGCCTTATACAGTTCAATTGGTACAACAGAAATACTGGGTTGTTCCAGCTTGTTCCCAGACACCCACACAAGAAAAAAGAAGAGCACTAGTTAGTCATGGAAAAAAAAAAAAAAAAAAACTCTCATCCCAACACTCTAACTAGCATTAAAACCCAGGAAGGAGTGGGCAGTTTCTTCCAGAGGAATGCAACCCAGAGGCATAATGAATGGGATCTGTCTCTCTCCTTGACTCTGTCATTACTTAGCTACCAGACTTCAGATAAATCACTTTATCTTTCTGGGTAGCAGGAAGGAGTTATGTTGGATCTCTTAGAGTACTTCTTCTAATTGCAAACTTTGGAAGCCAGGCTGAAGACTGTAAGTGCAGAGAAACTGAGTGAGGCAAGCTATGAGCCATGACATTGCTGGAGCTAGGAAACCCAGTAACTGAAAAAGTTTAATGGTTCTTTAACAGATTTAACCAAGTGACAACTGAACTTAATGCGATCTGCTTCTTCCAATTAAAACTCCACATAGACCAAGCAAAAGGAAAGTATGTTACAGATGCAGTTTTAAAATGGGATTTTTATCCTTTTCCTTAGATTCTACACAAGATTAATAAAGACTGTCAATAAATATTAGGTCTTTCGCTCTTTACAAAAATCTTACAGTCGCCCCACCCCCCGCTCCGCCGGTCGGGACGCGTAGGCGAGATCCAGCCGGGCCTCAACGCGCGCTCTAGGACCCCAGGTCAGCCCACGGGGACCCGGCTCCGACTCCCGCCATCCAGCCGGAGCCGCGCGGGGGCCCAGGGAACGAGGAGCACCTCCCCCTGCGCCCGGGCCCCGCCCCAGCTGCCCTCGGGTTAAATAGCTCCACGCCGACGTGCGCAGCCTCCCTCTTTCGCCCCACCCCCCAGCTCCGCCGGTCGGGACGCGTAGGCGAGATCCAGCCGGGCCTCAACGCGCGCTCTAGGACCCCAGGTCAGCCCACGGGGACCCGGCTCCGACTCCCGCCATCCAGCCGGAGCCGCGCGGGGGCCCAGGGAACGAGGAGCACCTCCCCCTGCGCCCATCCTCCCTTTTCGCCCCACCCCGCTCCACCAGTCGGGACACGCACGCGGTCCACCCGGGCCTCACCCCGCTCCCTAGGTAAGTCCCCGTTCAGGCCCCGCCCACCAGTACCCCAGGCCAAATAATTCAGTTTAGTGAAATTGAGAGATCTTAAGAGTTAAAATGACAATGCCAAAGTCAAAGTGCAAATCCATGAGAAGCAACACTCAAGTAAACAAATCTCCCACTGAAGAAATTAATCCCATAATGTTAGACTCCAAAAAGAACAAACCCGCGGAAAAAGGCCAAGAAAGCCTGACCCAGGATAACGACTTTCAAAATATGATCATTACCATGTTCAATACTATGAAAGAGGAAATCCGGGAGGAATTACATAATCGAATCAATCGCTTTGAAGAGGAACACAACAGACATCTGGAGGAGTTGAGAAAAACAGTGCAAGAAACAAAAAGCGGCATAGAACAGTTAAAACAAACTCAAGCAGAGTTTAAAACTGAGCTAAAAGACAAGTTATCTTCAACCCAGAACGCCACAGAGAGTCTTATCAACAGAACTAATGAAGCAGAAAACAGAATTTCAGACCTTGAAGATAAAGTGGGAGTACTAGCCAGCTCAATGGAAGAGGTTGTTAAAGCCAAAAAGATACTTGAGAGAAATATCCAAGAGATATGGGACACCCTGAAGAAGCCTAACATGCGTATTCATGGAATACCGGAGCAAGAATCTCAAAATACCACCCCTGAGGAAATTTTTCAAACGATCATCAAGGAAAACTTTCCTCATCTAAAGAAAGAGAGGCCCATTCATATACAAGAGGCATTCCGCACCCCAAACAGATACGACCAAACTAGAAGCACACCGCGGCAAATAATAGTTAAAACACTCCACATTCAAGATAAAGAACTGGTGCTGAGAGCTTCAAGGGAGAAAAAACAAGTCACTTTTAAAGGCAAACCTATTAAAATAACAAATGACTTCTCAGTCGAAACAGTAAAAGCAAGAAGAGCTTGGAGAGACATACTTCAAGTATTGAATGAGCAAAAATGTCAACCCAGGCTGATTTACCCTGCAAAACTATCAGTCATGATCGAGGGAGAAAGAAAAATTTTCCAGCACAAAGACAACTTTAAGGGATACATGGCCACCAAACCAGGCCTTCAAAAACTGCTAGAAATGATACTCAAGCGTGAAGAAAAAAACAGGCATATCCAGGAGAACAGAAGGCAAATATAACACCATTAAAAGCGAAGCAATATACTTATAAAAGCTACTAAACATAATAAATGTCTGGAATTAACAATAGTTTCTCCATTATAACACTAAATGTTAATGGACTTAATTCACCGATCAAGAGACACAGATTACAAACTTGGATTAAAAATCACAATCCATCAATCTGCTGCCTGCAGGAAACCCATCTCACCACAAAAGATAGGCACGCTCTAAAAATAAAAGGCTGGTCAACAATTCTACAAGCAAATGGAAGCAGAAAACAGGCAGGGGTAGCCATTATGCTATCAGACAAAGTGGATTTCAAACCAAAAAAAATTATAAGAGACACGGATGGATACTACATTTTAGTCAGAGGTACAATTCACCAGGAAGACTTCACAATACTGAACATATATGCACCCAATACGGGCCCCTCCACATTCATTAAGAAAACCCTACAGCGTCTAAAGCAAGAAATCAACCCCCAAACGATAATTCTTGGGGACTTCAACACCGCCCTCTCTACATGGGATAGATCAACAGGTCAAAAGCTTAACAGAGACACTTTGGAACTTAATCAAACCCTGAAAGAAATGGACCTCACAGATCTCTATCGAACTTTTCACCCACGCACCAAAGAATACACATTTTTCTCAGCAGCACACGGAACTTTCTCCAAAATAGATCACATATTGGGCCACAAAATGAATCTACACATGTACAAGAAAGTTGAAATTCTAACCTGTGCCCTATCAGACCACCACGGCCTAAAGCTGGACATCCACAACACATCAAACAAGAGAAAATACACTAACTCCTGGAAACTTAACACTATGATGCTGAATGAGAACTGGATTCAGGAAGAAATTAAAAAGGAAATTCAAGATTTCCTGAAAGTGAATGATAACGAAAATACAACTTACCAAAATCTCTGGGACACAATGAAAGCTGTTCTAAGAGGTAAGTTCATAGCTCTTAATGCCCACATCAAAAAAATGGAAACATCAGAAATAAACAACTTAACAATGCAGCTTAAAGCTTTAGAGAAACTAGAGCAATCTGATCCCAAAAGCAGTAGAAGAGAAGAGATTAGCAAAATAAGGGGAGAAATATCTGAAATCGAGACTAAGAAAACGATAGAAAAAATCAACAAATCGAAAAGCTGGTTCTTTGAAAAAATCAACAAGATTGATACACCCCTAGCTAAACTAACCAAAAGCAAGAGAGAGAAAACCCAAATTAACAAAATTAGAAATGAACATGGAGTTATCACTACGGATACCCAAGAAATCCAGAGAATTATAACATCATATTTCAAAAACTTATACTCTGTGAAGTTTGACAACACAAAAGAGATGGATGAATTTCTAAGTAAACACAACTTACCTAAATTGAATCAGGAAGTTGTGAATTACTTAAATAGTCCTATAACATATAAGGAAATTGAGGAAGTAATCTCGAATCTTCCCACCAAAAAATGTCCTGGACCAGATGGATTCAGCACAGAGTTCTACAAGACATTTAAGGAGTTAATAACACCAATACTCCTTAAACTGTTCCACCAAATAGCAAAGGAAGGAACACTACCAAATTCCTTCTATGAAGCTAATATCGTTTTAATCCCAAAACCTAATAAAGATTCACTTAAAAAAGAAAACTATAGGCCGATCTCCCTGATGAACACAGATGCAAAGATTCTCAACAAAGTCTTAGCAAATCGGATTCAAAAACATATTAAAAAGATCATTCATGGGGACCAAGTAGGCTTCATCCCCGGCACACAAGGTTGGTTCAACATACGCAAATCAATAAATGTAATTCATCATGTAAACCAGTCCAAAGTCCAAGACCACATGATACTCTCGATAGATGCAGAAAAAGCTTTTGACAAGATCCAACAGCCTTTTATGATCAAAACGCTAGAGACAGTAGGAATGGAAGGAACTTTTATCAATATAATAAAAGCTGTATACAACAAGCCCACAGCAAGGATTATGCTCAATGGGGAACAATTGGAAGCATTCCCACTTCGATCAGGAACAAGACAAGGCTGTCCACTCTCACCACTTCTATTCAATATTGTACTTGAAGTCTTAGCCGAAGCCATAAGACAAGAAAGGGACATAAGAGGGATTCAAATTGGCAAGGAAGAAGTCAAGCTATCTCTATTTGCAGATGACATGATCTTATACCTGAGTGATCCCAAAAACTCCACCAGGAAGCTCCTGGAACTAATTGAGAAGTTCAGCAGGGTGGCAGGATACAAAATAAATGTGCAAAAATCAGAGGCCTTCCTATATGCCCAGAATGAAAGAAGTGAAAAAGCCTTGAGAGAAACCATGCCATTTACTATAACCCCTAAAAAAATGAAATACCTTGGTATAAACCTAACTAAGGAGGTAAAAGACCTTTACAATGAAAACTTTAAAACCCTAAAGAAAGAAATTGCAGAAGACACCAGAAGGTGGAAAGACCTCCCTTGTTCCTGGATTGGCAGAATCAACATTGTAAAAATGACCATCCTACCAAAGGCAATATACAGATTCAATGCTATACCAATCAAAATCCCAAAGCAATTCTTCAAAGAAGTTGACCAAACAATCTCAAAGTTCATATGGAGGCACAAAAGACCCAGGATAGCAAAAACAATCCTGAGTAACAAAAACACAGCTGGAGGTATTACCATACCAAACCTAAGTCTATACTACAAATCCATAGTTATAAAGACAGCCTGGTACTGGCTCCAAAATAGACACACAGATCAATGGATAAGGATTGAAGACCCAGATATAAGCCCACAAAGTTACAGCCATTTGGTCTTTGACAAAGGGGCCCAAAGAATCCAATGGAAAAAGAACAGCATCTTCAACAAATGGTGTTGGCAAAACTGGATCTCCACATGCAGAAGATTAAAGCTGGACCCGTACTTGTCACCATGTACAAGACTTAATTCCAAATGGATCAAGGACCTTGATATCAGGCCAGAGACTTTAAAAGCCATAGTTGAAAGGATAGGGAACTCCCTCGAGCTGATTGGGCTAGGCCAACACTTCCTAAACAGACATCCAATGGCACAGTCACTGCTACCAACTCTCAACAGTTGGGATCTTGTGAAATTAAAGAGCTTCTGTTCAGATAAAGAGATTGTCGCACGAGCTCAAAGGCAACCCACAGAATGGGAGAAAATCTTCACTAACCACATATCTGACAGAGCTCTACTGTCCAGAGTGCACAAAGAACTTAGAAAATTAAACTCCAAGGAAAACACTGGCCCAATTAAAAAATGGGCCCTGGAACTTCAAAGAAACTTTACCAGGAATGAAATTAAAATGTCTAACAATTATCTTAAAAAATGCTCCACTTCCTTCGCCATCAGGGAAATGCAAATCAAAACTTCCCTGAGATATCATCTCACCCCGGTCAGGATGGCAAAAATCCACAGTACAAACAACGACAAATGCTGGAGAGGATGTGGGGAGAGGGGAACTCTCCTACATTGTTGGTGGGAATGCAGGCTCATACAGCCACTCTGGCGAGCCGTCTGGAGATTCTTAAAGAAATTAAAGATTGAAATGCCATATGACCCTGCTATCCCACTTTTGGGAATAACCCCCCAAGCAGCAGAGGTTCGCCTCGATAGCACAAGCTCGACCATGTTCATAGCAGCACTGTTTACAATAGCAAAGTCATGGAATCAACCTAAATGTCCAACAGTTGACGAGTGGATAAGGAAACTGTGGTACATCTATACAATGGAGTACTACTCAGCCATCAAAAATGATGAATTACTGGAATTTGCTGGGAAATGGATGTCATTAGAAAGAATTATATTAAGTGAAGTATCCCAAACCCAGAAAATTAAGCGCCGTATGTACTCCCTAATAGGTGGCTCCTAGTACCAAACTCGCCCAGCCCACATTGGGACACTCAAAAGTAAACCTATGTAACACAGTAATTGCAAGGATTATGAACAAGAGAGATGGGTTAGGAGGGCCACACCAGAAACAAGGAGAGAGGAGACCATGTTACAGCAGAGAAAATAAGCCTCCATCAAGGTCTGCAAGTAAGTAATGAGAAACCTGGTTAAGTTCACAGACGTTCTTTCCTGATCTCACCAGAAGGGGAGGGCATATAGTCTAGCAGATAAAAAGTAATCATTGTGCAAATGGGTAATGGACCCCGCCCTCAGTGAGGTTTCCTACTCTTATTACATCTACCCTTGAATGTGCTATTACAACAAGACTCCAGTTTAACAGCTTTTTGTCTCTGGCCAGGGGGTGACATACAGTGCCCAGCAGAATGGAGTGAAGGGAATTGCAGGAGCAGAAAAACTGCAAAAGAAAATCAACAAACCACAATCCAGAACTTCAGAGACTCTATATCAATCACATAGAACTAGGACAGCCTAATCTCTCCCCATCCTGGAGCTCAGGGACATTTGCGGAAGAGGGGGCGGTAAGATTGTAAGAGCAAAAGGATGGGAGGAGCAACGATTTGCAAGATTCTCAACAATAGTTGGGGCCAAAGCAATCATAATGGAACTTTGCATGCCCTGCGCAATGTCCAGCGCACTGTTGCCCTCATAAAGTCTAGCATCTGTTAAGGGCACCGAGACCCCTGGAGGCAAGGGATTGACAGCCATAGTAGTAATCTTATGATTAAGGGGAACAAGAGAAAGGGCTTATGGAAATGCCACTGGGTCCTTATATGTCATCGGAGAGGAGGACCCAGTGGAGAGTTAGGCGCACACAATAAAGGACTCTCTGGGAATTGGGGGGGAGACACTGGGGGAAGGGGAGGGGGGAGGGAGGGAACTGGTAAAAAATTTTAAAATGTATAACTAAATTTTTAATAAAAAAAAAAAAATAAATAAAGAGCCTGGAAATCCCCTTTAAAGTCAAAAAAAAAAAAAAAAATCTTACAATGGAGGAACTGATGGAACAAAATAACCATGGAGTCCAACCCTTTAATGACAATGATCGAGACTCAGAGGAAAGGAAAAAGATCTGTCAAAGGGAACATTTTTATTCTTCTCATGACCCCTTTCAATTTTGAAAAAGTTCCTGTCGTCTTTATATATTCTCAGCTTTTCTACTTTATAGAAAAGAAAACCAAGATTCAGGCAAAAAAAAATTACCTAACTCTGAAACCTGAGTCTACAAGCTCTTCCAAAGAGATATAAACTATAAGAAATAGCTCAGGAAATACTGGATATAAAAAGGAAAGAAAAGAAAGAAAAAGCAACTTAAAATAGGCTTAGCAACAGACATGAAGAATGCCTGGTTAGATTTGTCAGTAAGCCAAACACAGCTAAGGAAAAAAGTCATAACTCCAAAGACAGGACAGACATAGTGCTTTAACTCAAACAGAAATCAAATGAAGAGTTGACTTTAAACTATAAAATCTGAACAGAGCATCCAGAACTGCAGGATGATATCACATGATCTGACATATGCATGACTGGAATCAAGGAAAAAGATATAATGGACTAGAGAAAATAACTGAAGAAATAGCAACTGGAAATTTTTCAAAACTAAAAAAAAAAAAAAAGCAAACAAAGGCAACAAAGTGCAGATCTAAGGCATCAGAGATTCATTTCAAACAGGACACACACACATACACACACACACACACACACACACACACACACACACACACACACACACACACCGGTCAACCCAAAGATACAAAAATTTTCCTAAGAGTAGAGGAATTTTTGAAATAAATGAATGAATAAATAAATAAATATTACATACAGAAAGCCAAAGACTGCAGCAGATATCTTATTAGAAACTACGTAAAGTAGAAAACCAGAAAGGAAAGATATCTCTAAATTGTTAAAAGGAAAACAAAACATTAGCTATCAATCCTCCATCTACTCCTGGGGAAATAGCTTTTCAGGAAAAACTTGAGAAGTGTGTGTGTGTGTGTGTGTGTGTGAGGATACTTGAATGTGTGTGCCTGTGGAGGCCTAAGTTTGACTTGGGGAATCATCCTGGGTTCCTCTACCTACTTATAGGCTCTGCCTGGCATTTTTATATGGAATCTGGAAATCCAAACTCAGGTCTTATGGCTTGCAAGGCATAAACTTTAACCCTGATCCATGTCCCTCATCCTCTGAGAAAATTTATTGTGAGAGGATCTGGACTCAAGAAATGTTAATGCTCTTCAGACAGTACCACACAAACTTGGAGGCAGAAAAAGAAATAAAGGCTTCCAGAAATGAGCAAAATGAAGATCTGAAATTTTCCTTATCCTTTTTTTTTAATGTTTAAAAGGATATGAATATCTATGCATCACAGCATTCACACTATACGGTGAATAGAAGGCAGAATTACAATTTGCACTACAGGTTGAGCATCCCCAATCCAAAAATCCAAAATTAGAAGTGTTCCAAATCTGACACTTTTTGAGTACCAACATGATGGTACGAATGAAAAATTCTACACCATGAAAGCTTGTTTCCTCACAAGATTATTTAAAGATGTGTAAAATTACTTTGAGGCTATGTGTCTAAAGCATAAATGAAGCATAAGTGAATTCTGTATTCCTCTTTCTGCCATGGTTAGTGCTAATTGCCAACTTGACACCTGGGAGACAAGCCTCCAGGCACAATTGCGAGGGATTATCTAGATTGAAGTTAACCTCTGGGAACGTTCAGGAAGCATTCTCTGATGACATTAATTGATGTGGGACAACCCGGGCAGGTCCATTCCCTTGGAAGGCTCCTGGCCTCTATAACACAGAGCAAGCAAGTGGAGTACCAGCGCGCACGCATGTTCTCTGCTTCCTGACTATGATCCAACGTGACCGGATGATTCAACCTCCTGTTGCTTGATGGATCCTGCCATGACGGACTGTATACCTGAAACTTTTACCCTCAAGTTGTTTTTGCTCGAGTATTTTATCACAGCAATAGGAAAAGAAACTAAGACATGTCCCCAGGGTGTAGAACAAATATTCAAAAACTTGTTTTATTGTCCAACACATTGTTGACCTCACAAAGTCTAGCATCTGCTAAAGGCACCAAGATCCTTGGAGGCAAAGGATTGGCAGCCACAGCAGTGTTCCTATACCTAAGGGGAACACGGGAAAGGGTTCGGGAAAGGCCACTGGGTCCTTGTACGTCATCGGAGAGGAGGGCCCAGAGGAAAATCAGACATGCACAAGAAAGGACTCTCTGTGAATTGGGGTGGGAGGCACTGGGGGATGGGGAAGGAGAGGGGTGGGGAGGGGGAGCAGGGGGTACGGGGGGAGGAAGAGGGAGGGAGGGAACTGGTGTACCTAATAAGTTTGTATGAGCTGAAATAAAAAAAAAAGTCTAAACACTTCTGGTTCTAAAGCATCTTGGACAAGAGTTACTCAACCTGCACTATTGCTAAGTCAGTAAGGGATGTTCTGCATTAGACCAAAACTGGTACCCCATCCATTATTTGCATGGCATTCTTGCTTTTTAGCTTAGACAAGGGTAAGGGTTGGTATCTTCACATGCCTACATTCTGTAACAGCATGGGTATCTGACTCTGTTGTTTTATTCCTCTTAAAGAAGTTAAAGTTACATAAAAGTACATAACTGATTCTATATCCACTAAGCAAGGCCTTCCAGGAAATTATTATACTAAGGGAATCTGTGTGTGTGTGTGTATTTTTTTAGAAAGTAAACTTGTGAAATTTTTATATCATTTCAAGTACAGCTATTTAGTAAAATTGTTTGAAGATAACATCAACACATGAAGGTTTTGGTATGTGCTGTGCTGTAACTAACTAGGTCAAGTCAGTTGTCCCTCGAGGTCACACATAGCAATAGGACAGGCAAGGTGCGCCAAGGCCAAGGAAGAGGTCTGGCAGATAGGAATTACTTCCACAGAATTAGGCAGGACCAAAAGGATTAGAAATATGCATCCGACAGACAACAATCCAGACTTAAGATGAAAAGAACCAACTAGCTCTCAAAATATGGAGCAGGCAAAGTATGAAGCCTTGGAAGTCAGGAGATTCCCAGGTAATTGCTAATGATAAAGTCAGACTGCTCTTCCCCCAGCCCTTTTTATATTCTGCACTTACTGTGTATGGATTTCATTCTAATTAAGACTGACAAGCAAAGCTTCCCCAAATATTCTTACATAGGGCTCTGAAACTTTCCTTTATACATCAGGCAATATGCTACAGAAAGGATATGGTCAATTTTACTTCTATATGACTATTAGACAATGTCATGGTATGTAAGTGAGTTGTGCCCTACGGGCTCATGTGTTGAATCCTCAGCGGGTAGTAATGTGTGGGAAAGCTGTGGCACCTTTAGAGGCAGAACTAGAGGAGGAGGTGCACATCACAGGGGGATGGGCCTTAAGGTCTTGGTAGCCCAGCCCTGTTTTCAGTTATTCTTGCTCTATTCTTGCTCCATGATGGGGGCTGAGACGTGACACAGTCCATCCTTGCAGAGCTCCAGTTTAGTGGGAAACACACGAACCAAGTACTGTGACATTGCACAGGAGGCCAAAATATCGAGGTGTAAAAAGCACTGCTGAAACAGAGGTGGGGAATCACTAAGTAAACACTGAAGCGCACACTGAAACGATCCTGCAGGGTCTAAAATGGAATGTCTTGTGAGCCCCAAAATACTAAAAGTTGTTGCTAGCTGTGATGGAGAAAACCGACTGCCAAATAAGAATTTCTCCACTCAGGAATGTTGAGTAGTAAACAACAAGAAACACTTAAGTTGGCTGTTTCATTTTTCTTTTAACTCACACATTTCTCAAGATTTCTTTCTACCTAAAGGGTTTATGGTTTCACTTAGGCACAAATCATGGAAACGAGGAAGAATAGCTCCCTTTGTCTTGTCACACTTAACACAAAGCTCTTTTTACTTGGCTTCTTGGATAATATTTTCATGTAGCATCACTGGGAGTTACCTATTAATCCTGAGTTAAGTACTGCTTGGTCACTTAGGTCAACAGTTGCCACCATCTAGAATTTCCAACCTGCCAAACTGACTCCCTAGTCAGTAAAGGTGAGAAGGCTGCCCCAGAGGGAGCAGAGAACTGTCTTCTGGCAGCATTCAAAACAACCAGCCTGGGAGGATCAGAAGAGGTCCACAAGCACAGGCAAGTCTTAAAACACAATGACCTGGGCTCGAACCTTATTTGGGCCAGCATTTCAAGCTACACTACCCATCCGCCTGCATTTTCAACTGTCTGGGGTTACATCAACATTTAGTACTGATGATGAAGTATCAAAAGTTTGCAGTTTAGGCAGAGTCAAAATTTACCTGTGTGAAAGATACCAATTCACACTTACATTCTCCTGGGTCGGCAATAAGGAGAGTTAAGCTGCTAGAGTAGGAATTGCACAGAACCCAGCACCAACATGTAGGGGCAAACATATGAATGCATCCACCCTGTCTGGGTGCCTAATTTCTGCAGTGTGGACTGCAACAAGAAGCCAACCACGTCTGTAAAGTCAGGCAAGCATCACTGTGACTAATCACCCCAGCATAGGTTCCTAAAAGTATCTTGGGATAGTGTTGGGCAACCCATTGAATAATCAACATTAAAATCAGGACTTTTTTTTTTTTTTAACTTGAACATTACAGTCTATTTCCTGGCCAAACAGGCTATTTCCAAGACTATTTCATAACTCTGCTATGGTTTCCATTGTCCTGATTATTTATGAGTACATCCAAAAATGCACTCTTATAGTCACTGAATGCATGGCTGGGTCAATGTTCACTGCTATACAAATGCCTGAATGACTCCGGATCATATGTGGCAAACCGCGGTCTCTCTGTGAGGACTTAATTTTGTTCTTGCCAATCTGTTTTACACAAATACTTTCAGTATTAAAGACAAATTGTTGTGCACTCAGATTCTTCAAAGCCCCCTCCAAGGACATACCGCCTCATTAAATTCTCCAATATGCTTTTATTTGCACAGAGTAGTAACAAAAGAATAAAAGAGCTGATGTGTATCATTTTTGCCAGCTTTCAATGGAGTGAACAGACGTGATGGAGTTGGGCAGCAATAAAACATGGAGGTTTTCAGCCTTGCTCACCGCACCTGCAAATAAAATCTCATAATAGGATTTTTGAAAGACACTGCCTGTCCTTTGGGAAAGCTCGGTCAAGGACCCAGAGTGCAAAACTACTACATACAGCTAGCATAAGCAGTCCATTCCATTTGCTAAGCTTGGTGTTAGCAATTCATACTGAGAAGGGAACAATGAGAGTGTGGTTTTCACAGGTAGTTAAAAGTAATAAGATACATTGAGTGGAAAGATATGGGCATCTGTGTCTGACTCCTTTTCCTCGTTCATAAACTTTATGATAAGTCATAGCCATCCATTTAAGGAAGAGGAGGTAAAAGACAACTTGGAGCTGCTTCACGAGTTACATGTAGTGACGAGAAGTCCGATTTCATTTCCTTACAACTTCTCTGAAAAACAATTGTGGTCTGTTACTCGGCTTCTCAGTGACTATGTTTCTTGCACATGAACACACATCATTTACTGGGCAGAGGCCAAATTCATCCTGCTCAGTAACACAGCTAATCACATCTCCTACTCCATTAGCAAGAAAAGGTTATCATGATTATATAGATAAGTCACACCTATAGTCCTCAAGTATTTCTATTCTATCATTCTCCTGAATCAATTTCAAGCAATCTTTTAAATAGAAAATTACTATTAATTTCCTTAAATTACTTTATGGGCTCCATTTTTTCCCCCATCACATCCTTCACGTATCAAAATGTCTTTAGTGCCAATTATTTTCAGGATGGGTGGCAGAACTGAACCTGCCATATAATAGTCTCAAACAGCTAAAAGATTTCCTGGCTTTCCATGCCAAACTTTTTCTTTATTTCATGGTTCTACAGTAGATTCTTATTCCAATCATGTTTCCTTTTCATGATAGACGTGATTTATGAAAACTTCACATCTGTAAGAACTTTGGAAAGCAGAAACTGGGATTCTCCAGAGCAAGTTAGTTAACCCTGCTGGTGAGCTTTGAGTTTTATCAGAAACCCTGTCTCAAAAAGAGTAAAGTGGAAGATAATCTCTGATATCGACCTTGGGTTTTCACGTGCGCGCATACATGCATGTGAACATGTACACACATGCATGTGCCCCCATATAAATACACATGAAAATAGAAGGAAAAATACACTGCTCATAAGATAACTGGCGGGTGACTAGAAATAAGTAAGTTTATGGTTCAAACAAAAGGTAGATGTCATGTCATTTGATGATATCTTCAGTCCACAATAGCCATGCTATAAATCTAATTCAGTTCCATGGCAGTGGCCTAAGAACTCTTAAGGATACTAAATCCCTACTGTGGCTAAAAAGATAAAATCTGGGAATCCAGAAAATAAGCATTGGGCTCCTCTTCTTTGTGTATAATGTGTACATATCACCATCATAGCAATCATTATTCTGTATTGTAACCATTTCGCCATTAGGGTATGAACTTCTTGAGATTAAAGACAATGTGTCTATTTTTTTTAACTTAAATTAGAGTCAATAATAATGTAGAAGGAATCTAAACATTTTTCAAATCAAAGTCAATTCCATGCAAAACGGTATGTACAGAATCTTCCCTTAAATAGTCCAATTCATATTTGTTCTGCCGCATGGTGTATTTGGGGCTTTGTACTTCGTTTTGTTCATTGCTATACTCTGCTTGGAGAACGCTTATCACATAGTATGCTCTCTACAATCATTTAATGAAGGAATCAACAAGGCTAGGTCTCATATACTGGAGTGGCATAACATAGAGTAGAATTCTTTACTGACTCTCCTACAAGAGATAAGTTTCCTACAAGTACTCTGTTACATCACAGGTTGGTTCTTTTCCCCCATAGATACTACAGAGCATGACATCTCCCAATGATGACTGTTAATGCTTTTTTGAAATATTGTTTGAGCACAGCTTTTTGTACTCAGTTTCTTTAAGTCAATAAATTTATCTTGAGGTTCTCTAAAAGCTACTGGGTCATACACCTGTTGGGAGATGGGGATGTAGGCAAAACGACCTCTCTTGGTAGCAAAGGCAGGCAACACTGGTTAAGACTATGTTAGTAGTTATATAAATTGGTTAGTCGCTTTTGAAAAGTAATTTGGCAATATATTTCAAGGACTCAAAAAATAATCTACCACATTATAATGGCTATCCATAATAAGTTCATTGCAGTGCTATTATGAGGAATAATTTGAAATTAACTAGACAATAGAAAACCATTAAATATGAGAATGGTATATTAAGCAACCAAAAAACATGGGATAAAATTATATTTACATTCTCATTTTACAGCTAAGTAACATTGTAAATGCAAATATGACAGCACTGAAGGAGATGGGGCATGATTTTTAAATTGTTTGATTTATAATGCATTTTCCATCTTGATTATTTAATTAGGGGAAATAGCAGAAGAGGATACTGGCTCCCAATTCTCCATATTATTCTTTTTCTGCTTTCTTCAGTATAAATAGCAGCTACAAAGAGATGCAGCATTAAAACCACCAGAAAAACATTTAAGTCACTCTCCCTGACATTTATTGACTAGAAATCAGAACACTTCAAAGTTCATTAGAAAGCCGTATGCCAAGAACAACGCTGAAAAGAGCAAGACCTCTGTTGCAGAATGCAAGACAGGCAGTGTTAGCTAGAAAGGTAAATTGGTTCAGGGAGGAAAAGGTATATAATATGATGAGTTGATATTTGCATATGCTATGAATTCTTAAATTCACATTAAGAAAACTCCCATTTTAAGATCCATAATGAGTGAAATAATTTTTTAAAAGCTATTTCTTCAGCAAACAATTACCACCACACAACAAAAACTAAACTGGAACTTAAGCTATATAGTCACTTCGTTTTCACCTTTGGCCATTCTCCTCTGGCTAACTCAACCTTCTCACCTCTGAATGCTACTTTGTTGTCTCTTCCCTTTATAATACAATGCACTTGAGTTCCCACCTGAAGACTGGTGAGTTGATAGGTCAAACTGCTTATAATTTTTTTGTGTGTGGCGCTGAGAATTGAATGTATATTATTAGTGGGAAAAGTCATGGATCAAACATAATTAGGGATATTACAAAATAATCTGTTTTAATACGTGTATTTAAAGCCCTTGTACATTATTATACAAAGGTGCAGATTATAGCTAATATCACTGAACACATTTCATATGCCAGACACTTTACTTATATTAACCCATTTAATCTGTACAACAAACTCACAGTTTATTATTCCTATTTGGCTGATTCCTATGGCCAAGAGGGGTGAAGTTATATGCCTCCATCACATATCAGTAAGTTCTGCAATAGAGACCAGTTCAGCATCTGGGCTTCCAGGCCATGGTTACTCTGTTCAGTGATGTAAAACATGGCTAGTATATCAAGTGTGGTCACTGTGGAATGATTGGTATGAAAACAAGAAGGGAAAACATAAGAGTTAGAAGGAAATAACCTAAATTATATTTTTACATAGCTAACTTTTTCTTACAGGAAAATTATAGACTAAAACCAAGAATAACATAATAGTTCATTTTGTGTTTTGATTTCATAGGGACTATCCAAACCTCCAAATACTACTCTTAGAATTCGAAGGAAATGCTGCAGTGATGTTTACCAAGGAGAAGCAAACTGCTGTCTTGTCCCAGCCATCTGTCATTTCTACCTACATTTTGTAAAATGTTTGTTTGCATTCCATAACAACAATGTGTAAATCCCACCCGTGCTACCAAATATAACTGTGCAACCAAGAATGAAGTTGTGATATAGGATACAACGGAGATGAACCCCGAGGACATTCTAAGTGAAGGAGTTCAGACAGAAAAGGCTACATCCAATTCTATCTATAGGTAATGTGTTCTGAAACTGATTATGTTGATGATTACTATTACCGAGTGAAAGTACTGAAAATCACTGAACAGTAAATTTTAGATGAGTGATTTACATGGCACATAAACTATATGTCAATAAAGTATTTCATGTACAAAAGGATTTCACAAAATCCCTTGAGACACGCTGTCACGTCCCATGTGGAGTTCTGCCAATTTCATGAGCACGCCGTATGAGCATGTCGCGAGAACAGCGACAGGCAGGACCACAAACAAGAGCAGAGGGCTCATGCGCAACTGCACTCACAAGCGCCTCAGAGGTGCCAGCGCCCGTAGTCAGTCAGCTGTACAGTAAATAAAGCTGGAGAGATCAACCTGGATGCTGTTCTTCCACACTGTCTTGGGGCAAAGGGGCTGGAGCAGCAGACACATTTTCATTGCTGAGTAGTCAATGAGGCTCCCAAGCTCAAGGGTGAGTCATCCAGTCTACCCCCCTTTACCTGATTTCACGCCATCAAGCATCCTTCTGCCCTTTGGCTCCCCCCCCCAAGTTGATGAGTAGTGTGCAAACAAAACTAGAGTGCTACAGAAAACAAAAGTATACAGCAGTGGAGGCTACTCCTGTATACAGAATCTGGAGGAACAAACACAGGACGCTCATTACCTCATGAAGTGAGATCACACCTGACTTGATTTGATAGGATTTCTTAAACTTAAGAGTAAATATTTCTTGCAATGATTTGCCTTTATCCTCATGCTACCCAAGCATTTTTGACAAGTTTTCTAGCTTGCGTGTCAGTTAAATCTTTAATAAGTTAACCTTTAGGATTGACACATGGGCCTTCTAATGCTCTTTTACATGAATCGGTTGACAGAAGGATGCCCATGAAATGTACTACCAAAAAATCATGAGCCTCCAAAGCCCTGAGATTGGTGATTTTTAATGTCAGTGATTCTCACTAAACCTTCAGCCAGCCATTAGTTATTGGTTGTCTTCCAAAGGAAAACCTGAGCTTCGCCCAGTATTTGTAACTCAATCTCTACCTGTGGCTGCGGGAGCATGCTTCCCAGGACAGTTATGAATACAGAGTAACACAAAATCGTAAACTCACTCCAAACATTCTGAGATTTTTTTTTTCAAAGAGGGTACAGCAGTTATCAAGCATGAACTTTATAAATGACATCATGTTCCAAGGTCAAAAGATTGGATGTACCTGCCTAAAGGCAGAAAATATACTAATTGGAGCTCTCATTTGAAACACTGCTAGAGAACCTCTCTTAGCAATTGCACCCAAGTAGGTCCTAAACCCACTGGCTGTGAGGGTAGAGATGGGTTCTCCCCAGATAAACCTTCAACAGCTGCTCTGCCCCAGGACATGTGGGAACTAGGGAGGAAGTCCTACAAACACAAAAGTGCTGAGAATTTGGATCTTAGGTGCAGCAGTACTCCTTACCCTCTTCAGAGAGCTTACACTAAAGGTCAGGTGCCCTTCAGCAGAACTGTTTTGTGGACAGGCCAGCATCTCAGCACCAGATAACCAGCTGGCCTCCACCTGCTCCGAAGGATGACTAATTGGTCAAGTAACTTTTGGATGTGAGGGTGACAAACTCACAGAACTCCCAAATCCTATTTTTTGATAAAATCTAGCTATCAAAAATCAAGACCCAACCAATAATTTAAGTCTAAAACGGAACATGGACAGTTGGATCAGGAGACTGTTTCTAACTTTCCAACCTTGAGAGCTAATGGTTCTCCCATCAGGGAAGGTTTCTAGAAACATACATGCTCACATCAGAAGCTGAATCAATAAAAACCAACTAAAGAGCTAGAATGTGATTAGAGACTAAACACACACAAGAGGAAAAAAAGAGAATAGAAATGTCCAAAGGAGTCAGGACAAATATTGAATTGTCAAATTAATAGCCTTGTAAATGACAGACACTAATTTGTTATTTAAAAAAAAAAGGAAAGAAATTGGAATGTTAACAAATCAAACTGGAGCACATAAATGTCTTGGGAACATAAGCACCTCTAGATCTCCACACCCAAGGATGAGTCATGAAAATGTCCCAATCAGGGCTCAAAGGTTAAACCTTTGCCTTACAAGCAGAAGGATATGAGTTTGGATCCCAGATCTCACATTAAAAGCACAAGGCAAATGGTGGCAGCCTGTGCTTCTGGCCTGAAAGACTGAAACCCCAGAGCGGAGCAATAAGAAGGTAGAGCGATCCAGGATGATTACCAAGATCACCCTTGAATGAACGCAGGCACACACACACAGTGCCCTGTTCTAGAGCCACACGCACCTGCACACGCCCGCACACACCTGCACACACCCACACACATACACCCACACCTGCACACATAAGAAAAAATGCCCCACTCATAAGAATCAACATGTGTCGCTCTCCAAAGCCAGGTCTAAAGCTCCAACAGACCTTGCTGATTTGCACCTGATTCCAGAAACTTCTTTTCCCCCTCCTCACTTCCAGGGATCCCCACCCATCCGTGCACCCAGTAGGAGCACTTTTGTACTATCGCATGGCTTTGCTTCAATCCCTTAAAAACAATTACATTTTCCTCTTTTCTACTTCTCTATCCTAGCCCATGTCTCTTGGTTCTTTCTGTACTACCCAAAGCAGTGAGACCTCATCAGAGCCTCCAAATAAGAACACGGGAGTTCACAGAAATTGACAGTCACGTGAGCATTCTTACTGTTTGTTTACACCCCGATGCAGGTAACAACTTTGATCTACAAGATGGTGATTACATCCTGTCTTAATGCATGGAAGCATCCAAAAAGAATCCAGACTCTGCACAGCTTCTAACAGTACCACTCCCTCATCTGCAAATCTTCTCTTCTCTGAAATCCAATTGAACCTTGCTTCCTTCTGTCGAGTGTTCCTAACAGTACAGGGATATATTAGAATCAAAGGTGAGAACACTCAGATGTTCGCAGATGGCATATATAGGACGGGGTACCACATAGTGAACGATTAACCATCATTTTCAGAATAAAAAGTGCAAGCTGCTGATAGAAGCCCTGTGTATGGATACACACAATAAAGGGCCACAAGTCTCTACACCTAGAACTCTGCCCACTGCTGACAATTCCCTACTGCTCTGCCACCACTGGCCCTGCTCTTTCTACAGGATATCAGACTCACTCCACCTGCCGCATATCACAATATGACCTGTTTAAAATTAGACATAAATTGTATATGTTTAATAATTACACATTTGCATAAAGTGCATTTATGTGCATTAATATAAAATATGTGTTTATTTACATATGGTTATTTTAATCCAATTAGGAAATAGACATGCGTTTATGATACACTTGATTTAACCACAGAAGAGTTTATGTCATCAATCAAACTGAAGTAGCTGCAGCGAAACGGCATGGTGTGTAGAGAACTGAGGTGGATGAGCTGAAGCCAACCACACCCAGCTCCCATAGTTTTGTCCATGATATGTGCCTCCACCAAAGCCCTGATACCCCCTGGCATAGCCCAGTGTACCAACAGCCTTCTTCATGGATAAATACTAATCCTAACTTCTCCAGTGTTCCAGTGGACACCATCCTTGCTTTCTCACAGCACACACACCCAGCTCTGCAGGAGATCCCAATGGCCCCATCTATCTGGACACGAGAACGTGACCAGTGCGTATCACCTCCCCACTTGTACCACCCTGGCACAAGTCATGATTCTCTAACCTGGAATTGCTCTTACCCCTGACCCTTCAACAACTAGTTTTACTAATAGTAAAGAAAACAAACAAAACATGATCAGAAAGTCACGGCACATTTTTTCCTTGCTGAATATCCTTCTGCCTCGGAGGAAAGGACGTGTTTATGACTCAGCTTCCTTGGTGTCCTGATACTCATCCCCTCTGATCTCTGCTTCCTTCCATGTGTCAAGCCACTCTGGCTTTCTTGCTGCGTCTCAGTCTCTTGAGCTTACTTCTGTCTCCTGAATTGTGTTCCTCTGTTGCTGTTTTCCCTCTTGTGTCTAGTAAGTTCCTTTCCTGGGAACTAACCTGGCTGTCCCTAGGTCTCAGGGAGGTATTTCTTGAGCACTCTACTGTAAAACAATAGCACACACGTGTATGCACACTCGCTTATCTCTCTTCCCTACCTAACTTTTCTCCATGAGCAGTACAGATTTTCATCTGCTGAACTGCATATCTTACCAAGCTGGATCTCCTTCTTGGCTACTATTAATGGTGGTGCACACACACGAATGCTTAATTTCTATTCACTGAATGGATGAATCAGGTTCACTGTACGAGATGATGAAGGAATTGACAGTCTGAGATTGACTCTCGAGTCTATCACCTTAATTATCACAAATTCCTGATGTATTTGGACGAAGATGCGGCAGAGCACAGAAGCCAACTCTATTCGAATGCTGCCAGCCGACCAAGTTGTGAAAACTTTGCTCAAGAGATTTACAGAGCTGCCCCCTCAGATCAAGGATGCTGGGAATTAAAGGGCTTTGAGTAGCTCAACTTGTCAGACCCCCTGGTGACTCACAAGACTGTTCTTCCATGATGTGACATGACGCCTGCAGACACCACACCGAAGGGACAGGAGACAGGGCTCTGACTCACTCTGTACGTGTGAGCGGAGCAACTGGAGACTGCCTGTGCTTTCCACAGCTGACCAGCCTCCAAACTCAATGGGTTCACTGAATTTAAAAATTACAGAGTATTTCCCAGAAGTCAGTTTCTAAAGGTCACCAAGTGTTCATAAGAAGGATCACATTTTCACTGCCTACGTCTGCCTCTGAGATGCAGCCCTCGGGGACAGGCCTGAATTATCAAGCACTTACCACTGACATGGCTCACATTTTCATGAACGAAATGCAAGTGCTGAAAGCAGAATCTCCCCAACAAAAAGTCAATATTCATGACATTCTGAAGACGACTTTACAAAGCTTAATGCTCTCCTAAAATTTCTGACATGAGCTCCACTTTGGAATGTGTTTCTAATCTTTGAAGCTGAAAACCACTTTTTTTTTGAAGGAGCTGAAATCAACATGTGAGATATCTGGGAGGTAAACCAAGAATTATGACAAACTGAGATATGCCTGACTAATAACATACCCTAGAGTTGTTGACTATGATTAAAACACTACCCTCCTACTAGCCAGCCAACAATCCTAAATGGTTAGAATGAACTGAGATATGTCTAACTAATAACATGTCCTAGAGTTGTTGTTGACTATGATTAAAACGCTACCCTCCAACCGATCGACAATCCTAAATGGTTAGAGCAAAGCCTTTATCTTTCTATTTCTGGCAAAAAAAAAAAAAATTATTAAGTTATTTTCAATTGATTACTTATTAGTTTTTTAAATCACAGTATCATAAACCTTTTTTATATCATTACTAAGAAAACATCAGATATAGTGGCATATCTCTGTAATCTCAGCATGTAAGAAGGCAGAAAGATCATTAATTTGAGGCCAGCCTACACTACATAGTAAGTTCCAGGCCAGTTTTGTGAATTGTGGTATACCAATGTCAACTTCTTGATTTTAATTAATATGCTAGAGCATAGATGTAGTGATTGTAAGAAGCTAGATGAAGGATACATAGGAACCCTGTGTACTCTAACTCTTTCTCAGTGTCTAATTACTTCAAAACAAAAATTATTTGCATATATAAAATTTTAAGGTGGTACATTAAAGAAATGCTAATGTCCAAACTTGGTGTCATTGAAAGTTACTAATACAAAAAAAAAAAAAAGAAAGTTACTAATACAGAATAAAGGAGAAGTCTAGAAACATAAGTCCTTTCAAGATACAACTTGCCAGAAAAAGATGTATTTGAAGAACAAAATCTCCCACTTATCTGTCATAACAAAATACAGACACAAACTATAATAATAATCACATCGACATAACTTTAAGTGCTATAAAATGGTCTAAATAAACCCTTAGTTCAACTAATACTGGTAAGGAAGCCATTCTAAATGTGGAAGAGTTTTGCTTTGTTACAAGGGTCTCATGTGTAACCCAGGTTGTTTGGAACGCACTATGCAGCCCAGCTAGCCTTGAATTCATGGCAATGGTCCTGTCTCCACATCTCAGCAATAGGGGTCACCGCAGTTGGCTCTGGAAGGGATTAAGGTATATAGGTCACATCCGTTTGCCAGAATTATGGGTATTCTATCTTTTAAACTTTCCAGAGAGTGTGCAGAGTTTATGACCTGAACCAACATAAGCACAACCTGGTGTTGGTGTATCTGCTCTAGAGTTGAAATACTGGCATTACTTGTGTTCCCACAAGCTTTCACACTTCCGTTTACTCTTCACCCCTTTTCTTGCACTTGCTTGAACTCTGAAAAGGTCTCCCTAACCTCTGACCTCCTACTGCATCACGGGCCAGGGTCCCAGACCCCCTCCTCTCATCTCTACTTTCCCCACCATTAGGTTATTTTCCTGAAATCCAGGCTGTAGCACATCCTTTTCTATCAAAACAAAACCTCGGCAAGAAACTCTAATGTCTCTCTCCACTCCTGAAAGAAGAAAAAATAATAACTTAAGTGAGAAAGGATCTGCTTAAAGCCACGTCTAATCTAAGTTTCAAGGCTTAGCTCACCATGTATACCACATTTAGTTCCAAAAAGACTAAACCCTTTAGCAAATTCAGTAACTAACCTCAAGCTTTCACCATAAACTTATTTTCCTTCCTCATTAACAAAATCATTTTGACTAGGGGGCTGGAGAGATGGCTCAGGAGTTAAAGCCTTTGCCTCTCAAGTAGAAGGACCCCAAATCCCACTTAAAATGCCAGTGGTCTGGGAAATCCCAGAGTGAAGTCATAAGGAGGTAGAACAATCCAGGATAATTTCTGATGTCACCCTTGGACCTCCACAGGCACACACTGTGCCGTCTTCTACACACACAAAAAGTAAACAAAATAAATTAAAATTATTTCAGCTAACATTTTTCTAAATGGTACTGTACCAGACTCAATTTTTTTTCTCCTATCATGTTCTAACCAATCCTGAAGAGTCTGTGCTACTAAATAAGGAAAGGTCAGACACACTAGCTAATCTCCTAGTATTATTTGACTAGTGAGTAGCAATGTAAGAATTCAAATCCCAACCTCTAAGGGTAACCTCTGAGCATACTCTTCCTTCCAACTTCAACCCTTTTATCAAGTCTCAGAATAAATAAATCACCATTCCATGTCTTACTACTGGAAATAATCAACTCTTCCATGGACCCACACAACTACTGAACTGCTTTCTGTAGATAGTATTTTTCAATTTTTCCTGCTTCATATGTAACCAACAATATACAAATCTATACCACCCATTACATTCGAGTATTTTGAGAATAAAAACAGCTCGATTATTATCATGTACAATTTGGGCCCACAATGGTTCCTTGTGGGTGGATGAGTAAGTAGTTCAAGTATTTGTCTATCAATGAAGACCATCTTATTCAAAGTAAAACAGATTGGAACTTAATGTTCCCAGTCATTAAAAAAAAAAAGTTTGGCCTAGATATAGAAAACATTGAAGTATGTACTAAGGCATGGAACAAAGAGCAGAGACTCTGAAGCTTGGAGAACCTGTTTACCAACTCGACCTCTACCAAGAAGAGCCACACCTTGACTTCGGGACAACTTGTCCACCTTCATTTCTTGGCCTGCAACAGCTGTGGGCAGAGCCATAACATGGACAAATATACTGCACTACACTTAGCAAAGTCAACGCTTATTAAGTACAGAAGTGTTAGCGTACTACATGTAATAGTATGTTATTATAGAATATAAAAATATATAGCCATATATCATAGCAGTATACTATTAAAATAGCATACGTAGCATACTAAAGCATATTATACATTGTAATAGTATGTTATTAAATACTAGGTAGAGTAGTTGTTTCATGATCATGTGATCTAAGCAGAAGTTTCCAGAAAGGAAAGAATATGAGCTGACTCATCAGAACAGCATTTGGATAGAATGAAGAAAAAATTCAAATAAGGACAACATCATAATTAGAAGCAGGGAGGGTGGAGCACAGATGCTTATTCAAAAAGGCCACTATGTCTCCAGATTAAAAAAAAACCTTGTTCAGGAAAAAAAAAAGTGAGATGAATACAGTAAGGGCAAAGCCCAGAGGAAATTTTAAATATAATTCTGGAATAAAATTTCTGTAAAACAGAAAAGTGAAAAATGGAAAGTTTTTTATTGCTTAAGAGAAAAAGATCCAGTGAAATGAAAACCAGTAGCTTAGCTAGTGAATGAAAGAATGAGAATCTGCTGAAGCAAATGGTCTCGGTGAATGTGTCCTTTATTGTTTTGTTAGCATCACTCATTATCTTTAATGTAAATGTCATTGTTAGCATGTCTGCATTTCTAATTCCTTTTTTTTTTTTTTGCATCTATAGGTGTGGATATGTTAAGTGGGTGTGGGCGTATGTAGGTGTGTGTATATGAGAGCATTATATGTGCCTGTGGAGGCCCAAGGGTGATTTCAGGAATCATCCTGGATTGCTTTTTCTCCTTTTTGTTTTGCTCTGCAATTTCCCAGGCTCCGCCTTCCAGAGCAGGAAGTGCAGGTCACCACCATTTCCACCTGGCATTTTTAATGTGGGGTCTGGGATCTGAACTCAGGTCCTTCTGCTTGCAAGGCAGAGGCTTAACCCTCGAGCCACCTCCCCAGTCCTTTACTGTCTTTAAGCACTATGAAACATTCTCCATACACACTGAGAGAAATAATAACTTAGAGACTATTCATTACCACGTAATTGGGTAGCTGTAGATAAAACGCAGGAGATAGAAAGACTGAAGGTTCCTAACAACTTAAAAATGCTGTTTGATTCCTAAGAAGCTTCAAAGCCAAGAAGAACATTTTATTATCAATATTTCATAGAAGACATAATTATCCATATACTGCTGAGGAAAAAAATTATAAAAGCAGTAATTTCTGAGCAATTGGCTGAAGCAGCAAAGGAAGTGGGGATACTGTGCAATGCGTACCCACCACTGCCCAGACTGAAGGGGAGAATGAGACATGCTCAGAATGGCACATTAGACAGCAGTGGACTTGGACCTTTGAGATTCCTGATGAATGACTATAACACCCAGCTGCAATTTTATAAACACCATCGACCATGAAATGGAATATGAGCTTAGCATCATAGTTTACACATATGTTTTTAAGAAAACAGGCACCTGTTCAATCAGAAGTGGAAAAATAAGAAGAAAAATGTGGTTCGCAAGTATATAAGAGCACTATTCGTCTACTTCCATTGTCTGAGTTAACTGTGTTAACAGTTCGAATTTATCAACAATTCATGTTCAAGAAATAAATTTTAATAACTCTTAGGCTAATTGAAATGAACTCTCATCCTAATCACAATGATCAGTCAGCAGCAACAGTTTGTGCCAAATGGAAAGATTCCTTTTGTGAATAATAATGTCCTGGTGAACATAAAGGAAAACTAAAACATGCCGCATGAAATTATCCTAACATAACACTGTGGTATAACATAGTATTTTTCTTTTGCTGCCTACACACACGTATCACAGCAAAGTCTACAGACTTTGATTTGGCTTTCATTTCTTAGCAAATGGGGAAGGCCTGAAAAATTCTATTTTTCTTCAGCTGGTGAGCAGGTCATTCATCAGATTTAAGTGGAACTAAGGGCACTTAAAAAATAAAGAAATAAACAATATAGTCCCAGCTCTTCTGCTTTCTAAGTAGTCTCGGCCCCTTAAACTGGAAGAACCCATTCTTTTCAACTGTCAATAGTACAGTTACAACTGTAAGGTTGTCTTTTTCCCTGTTGTTTATCAATTTTACTAAACTTAACAGTTACTGTTAAAGCTACTATTTGCCTCACAATTATGCCTTTCCAAATAAAATTTTATGGTACAAAGGAGATTTATTGCATTTCTATAATGTGTGTAATGGACTTTGATCATATCCACCTTATTACCCTTTATCACCACCACCACCTCTTCCCCTTCACATGTACCTAATAAGAGTCCCTTACAGTTTCATGTTTTTCTTCATCCCCAAGGTCCCATAATTAGAAATAGATGTGTTACTTGTCTTCAGAAAGCTCGCTTATTTCACTTAACATGATGAGCTCTACATTCATCCATTTTCCTGCAGATGTCACAATTTCATTCTTTTTTTTTTTTTTTTTTGCATGCACATGCCCACCTGTGCACATGTGTGAGCATCTGTGTAGCTGTGTACAGTAAGGGGCACTTGAGTGTGTGTGCCCATGGAGGTCTAAGGCTGACCTCAGGAATAAGCCTAGATTTCTCTATTTACTTTTTCCTTCTCTCTGTGATTTCCCAGGCTCTGCCTTCCAGCATGGGACTTGCAGACTGCTGCCATTTCCTCCTGGTGTTTTTACATGGGATCTGGGATCCCAACTTGGGTCTTCAGAGGGTTAACCCCTGAGCCATCTCTCCAGCCCCACAATTTCATTCTTTATTGTTGAGTAAAACTCTATTTTGCATGCATTCTTATCATCACTCATTTCTTGGTGGGTATCACAGCTAACTTCACAGTATGATTATTGTAAGCAGTGCTAGATTAAACATGTGTATGCAGGTATCTCTACAGCAAACTGATTCTGATTCTTTTGTGTATACACCCCAAGACAGTACAGTTTAACACTCGAAAGTTTTAACTTTATTTTTTAAATTAATACATTCTTACTATGGTCTAAGTTTTAAAATTTTTGACAACTTCACATATGTATACAATGTACTTTGATCATGATAATCTTCTTATTTATCCCCTGTGACCACTGCTGGACCACCCATGCTAATGTAAGCGAACTAATTAACCTCAGTAGGCCATGGTGGGGGGGATGCACATAAAGAGGATCACTGAAGAGAACAAGGATTCATGTAGCAAAGGAGATTGTTAAAAGGTTTCAGGCAAAAGAAGCTGACTATAAAGAATAAAGAATCAGAATGGATGACCCTAGAATATAAAAGACATTGAAACAATACAGGTAAATTCTGAGAGAAAGTTTGAAGTATGGATCAGTAATACAGTTCCTGCCCCTCATGTATGAGGCCTCGGATTTGATCCCTAGGAGTGCAAAATTTTTCAAAAAAATAACGACCCATCTAGAATTTTACAACCACTCACCTATTGTACACATATAAGAATAAAAACATGCAAGATTTTCAAAAATTGACTCCTTAGAAATAAATCTCCCTAAAGAACAAACAAATAAGATTTAGTAAAGAATTCAACATTTTTAACTCAGTAAACCAGGAAACATCAAAATACATAAGAGAGAAATTAGCACATATCTTTCAGTAACAACCCTCCTTGTAAATGGTCTAACAGCAAGTAAAAGATGAAGACTGCCTGAATGGATCAATCCAATTGTTTGTAAGAAACTCACCTTACTGGCAAACACACACACAGAAAGAGAGAGAGAGAGAGAGAGAGACAGATAGACAGACTGAAAGTAAAAGAATGGGAAATGATATTTCTAGTAAACACATACATTAATTACACTCATAACTATCAGGCAAAGTAGACTTCAAGTCAAAATTAGCCAGAAATGCTAAAGACAGAGTTACTGAAGGAAGAATCCATCTAGGAGATGTAGCATGCTGGGCATGTTGAAGCATGTATGTAATCCTAGCTACTATGGAGAATGAGACAGAAGGATGAGAAGTTTAAGGCTAGCCTGAGGTACAGGAAGTTCAGGGTCAACATGGACTATGCTGTGAATATCTCAAAATAATAATAATAATAATGATAATAATAGTGATGGTGATTCTAAATATATATGCACCAAATGTATGTGCCCCCGATTTTACAAAACAAACACTATTGGACATAAAGGAACAGACAGGTCCAGATAAAATAACAGTAGGTGATTCCAATATCCCACACTCATCAACCAATAGATCATCCAGACAAAAAATCAACAAAGAAACTTAGGTGTTAATCTGCACCATAGATCAAATGGACTTAACAGGTAATTACAGAACACTATATCTAACAGCTAAGGAAAATTCATTCTTCTCAACAGCAGCCCATGAAACTTCCTACAAAATAAATCACATTAAGTCATGTAACAAATCTTAAGAAAACAATAAAAGAAAAACATCATTTCTTGCATTTAATTTGACTATCATAAAATAAAATTTAAAATCAATACAAAGAGAACAATATGAGCACATGGACATTGAACAATACACTCTTGAATGGCCAGTGAACCACTAAAGAAACCAAAACAGAAAGAATCTTAAATTTCTAGAACCAAATGAAAAAGAAAATGTACCCTAAAATTTGGGATACACAAAGGCAGTTCTAGGAGAAATTTATAGTTATGAGTATTTATACTTTAACAAGCAATGACCTCATATAACCTCAAGGTCTTAGAAAGACAACAGGGTATATTCAAATAATAGTAAATGGAAAGAAATAATAAAGATCAGGAGAGAAATTAATGGAGTCTGGTATGAGGGTGCATCCTCTGGTAAGAGATGACAATTGTCCCTTCCCCATAAGTTGCTCAGGAGATCTCCATAGAGTAACTGCTTTTCATCACACATAAACCCCAATACAGTTAATTATTGGTTCATCGAGCTGGACTTGCTGTTGGTATCCTTTCTATTTGGAATAAATAGAAGTTTCTTTATATTTCTCCAGGAAAAATCACACACACACACACACATACACACACACACACACAAAGAAAACTAAAACAATACAGAGGATTAATGAAATGAAGAACTGGTTCTTCGAAACAATAAGTAAAATTAATAAACTTGGCAGAACTAACCAATAGAGATAAGTGCCAAGTTAATAAAATTAAAAATGAAGGAGATCTGGGAATAGATATCACAGAAATGTAGAGGATCATTAGGAAATGCTTCAAAGCCTTGCATTCCAGTAAATTGTAAAATGCAGAAGCAAGGCAAATTTCCAAAGACATGGCATCCCAATGATGAAAAAAGTGTGTGAACTGCCTAACAGACCAAAGGCAAGAATACTGACAAGTTCATGTACGATGCTAGGAGTACCCTGATCACAATATCAACCTGGTCAAAGTGCCAATAACAATGTTAACGAGAGACAACAATACATTGATTTCTTTCAGGAACATATGCACAAAACCCTCTGTCAAAGTTAGGTACAGTTGTCAACTTGACAGTTGAGGGTTTGAGCTCTGGGAACATTTGTAGAGAATTAGTGGTTGAGTTAGGCCCTGAGCAGACCTAACTGATGGGGAAGGCCCAGCCCATGGTGAGTGGGATTAGGCCCTGGAATAAAATACAGACAGCTAGTTGAGAGAGTTGGCATCCTGGCGTACACTTGGCCAGACATGCTGGTCTGGCAAGTAAGGATAGTCCCTCTCTCAGCCATTACATAGAGATGGCATGGCGAGTTCCCTCAGCCCTCGTGTTGGTGCATGCTGTCCTGTCAAACTGGACTATAAATTGTAATCAGACTATCAGTAAGAAAATAAACCCCTGTTCCCTTAAGCTGTCATTTATCAACAACCATGCAGGCAAACTGCAATATCCTCAAAAGATAACTTGTTGAACACACTGAAAACATATCCTATAATAAAATGAAATGAGAAAAACACTCCACCCATTAACAGTATTTTTAAGATCTATGAATAAACCCAACAAACCAAAACAGATGAAAACTATAAATTTGGTATAACTAATATATGCTAATTTGAAAGAAAAAAGGTTTTAGAAATCTGACTCATGTACTTTCTCTCAGGAAACTACTAAAGAATAGTCTACCCGAAAAAGGAGGGGATTAAAAAAGATAATACCCCAAGATAGCAAGATGACTTGACAAGTTACGACGCCTACTTACAAACCTGGCAACCTGGATGACCAGATGATGTAAGGAGAGAAATTACTTATGAAAGTTGTCATGCGACTCTACTCATAAACCATGGAATGTAAATGTTCTCTGTCTATCTATCTATCTATCTATCTATCTATCTATCTATCTATCTATCTGAAGGAAGGAAAGGAGGGAAGGAGGGAAGAAAGGGAGGAAGGGAGGGGGGAGGGAGGGAGGAAGGAAGGAAGGAAGGAAGGAAGGAAGGAAGGAAGGAAGGAAGGAAGGAAGGAAGGAAGGAAGGAAGGAAGGAAGGAAGAGAAAGGAAGGAAGGAAGAAAGGAGGAAAGGAAGGAAGGAGGGAAGGAAGGAAGGAGGGAAGGAAGGAAGGAGGAAGGAAGGGAAGGAGGAAGAACACCAAGACACAAACATCACTGACTCTTCAATAAATAGAAAACTCTACTACACTGAGATTGTCAGACTCAAAATTCTTTTACAGTTCTTCCCTAATTGATCCATGAAGCTATACCAAAAGCTCAAAACTTCATAGTTAATGATAGCCTGCTTCAAAATGTATAAAGAAGTGTATAAGGAAAGATAAAGGAAATATAATAGTCAAAATAACTTTGAAAAAAGTGAAAAAGGTAAAGGATTCACTCGATTTCCCATAAAAACTACAACAGTCAAGACCACATGGTATTGGTATCAAGACAGACATGCAGATCAATGAAAAAAAAAAAAAATACAAAGCTCAGAAATAGCCAGATCTATATGGCTAATATTTGAAAAAGGTACAAAGTTATTTCAATGGAAAAATTAGCATTGCTTGAAAAATTGTATCAAATTACTCACCCATACATCCAAGAATAAACATCAAAACACTTAGAAAAGCAAGATGGCACAGAAGGAACAGGGCTGCTTGCCACCAAAACTGATGACTTCAGTTTGATCCTCCAAGCTACCATGGGGAGGAATGACTTCCACAAGTTATCCTCTGACCTCCATGTGTGCCTCTCCCTCCCTCCCTCCCTCCCTCCCTCCCTCCCTCCCTCCCTCCCTCCCTCTCTCTCTCTCTCTTTCTCGCCCTCTCTGTCTCTCTCACACACACACAAAGTAAGCACACATAATTGGAAAAAATTAATTAATTTGAAAATTTTAAGAGAAAATAAATTTGTGACTTTGGACAAAAGAAAGTTCTTGGATGTGACATCAAAAGCACAATCAATGAAATACAAAGAGGCTTGAGGATGGGTGGAGCATGTACAGGGTTTTGGGTTCAAGTCCCAGCACTGGTGAAAAAAGTAATTAACATAAATCTCATCAAAATTAAAAACACTGAATGAAAAGATAATACCCTAGAAATATACTAGTCACATGCATAATCAGAGACTTAAATGTAGAAGGTATGTAGAACTCAAACTAAACAATAAGAACTTTTAAAACTCTGGCAAAAACAAGCAAGCAAATGATTTAAAATAAAAAAATCAACAAGGAAGACACAGACACTAAAGAAGTCCACAAAAGGATGTTCAACATCAGTGGTTACATGGAAAAGCAAATCAAAATGAAAGGACACAGACCTCCACAATGTATACCTATCAACATTTTACCACGGAGGAGCAAAGATCTCAAAAAATATGGTGTCACCCTGAGATACTATTTGGGACTGGTGTGGGAGGAGCGAGGGAGAGGATGCTTTACTGGATGGCTTGCCCACAGGTGAGCTGTTCTCCACTCAGTGAGAGCCTTGGCATCTGAATGGGCAGTGGGCATCTAGTGGCCAATGGTTCTCACATGCAGGGGAACTGCTGAAAAGGAGAAAGAGTAAGGAGAAATGGGAGGGTGGAAGGTGGGTAGCAGAGGATGAAAACATCTAAATTCACCGCATTTATATATAAAAGTTTCAGAGAATAAAAAAATGGACATACCCTAGCATCAGCTAAAGGCACCAAGATCCTTGGAGGCAAGGGATTGACAGCCACAGAAGTGTTCCTATGCTTAAGGGGAACACGAGAAAGGGTTCAGGGAAATGCCACTGGGTCCTTGTATGTCATCGGAGAGGAGGACCAAGAGGAGAGTTAGGTATATACAATAAAGGACTCTCTGGGAATTGGGGGAGAGGCACTGGGAGACGGGGAGGGAGGGAAGGGGAACAGGCGATTCAGGGGGAGGAGGGGGGGAGGGAACTGGTCTACCTATTAAGTTTGTATGAGTGGAAATAATAAAAAGTGTTAAAAAAAAAAAAAAAAATAAAGATAGAAGAAAAAAGAAAAAAAAATGGACATACCAATATGAACTCATAGTAATAATTTAAAAAATAAACTGACAGTAACAAGTGCTGACAGGGATGTGCAGTGTACATTGCCCAGAGGAAAGGAAGTGGTACAGTCACTCTGGAAAGCAGCTTGGCAGCAATTTCTTACAAAGGTTCTTTTATCCATCCTATGCCATAATTGTGTATCTTAAACGTCCCTCGGCACCCTATGTTTTTCAGTGGGTTGGTGCTCTCAGGAGGTGGTGAAGTCTTTTCAGAAGACCCGGTCAGTGGGAAGTATCTCACTCATCCTGGGAGTGTGGAAGGACACTGTGGCCTCTTCCTGCTCTACCCTTTCACCTATAAGTTATAAAGGGAGTGGACAACTCACACACTCACACACACACACACACACACACACACACACACACTCCTGCCATATGCACTTCAGTATGGGTTGACCAGCAACAAGGCCAACCAATCACACACTACATCCACATACGCTGTGAGTCACTGGCTACAGTAATGGAAGGCTGACTAATGCACTCATGTTCCAGCTATATCATGCCTGGGTCGTTACTAGAGAGGAGTGAAATTTACATTCACATAATATTTACACGTAATTCTCTATAGTTACTTCATTAACAATCAACTCCAAACTGGGAAGAAAAAAGAAACCCCGCCAATGTCCAGATAATGGTGAAAACAGAGAAACAAACTATGGCATCTTACAAAAAAATTTATTCAGCACTAAAAACAAACTTCTGCCACATGCCACATGGATGTGTCCTTAATATGCTCCGCTGAAGGAAAAGATGCCAGACTCGCGAGCGTATCACTGTATGATGCCATTTAAATGACATTCTGGAAAAAGCAAAATTACAGGGATAGAAATAGATCAGTTGCTGCCGGGGGAAGGGAAGGGACTACAAAGCAACAGCTTGACAGTTTTCAGACCTGCATTTTGTTGATGGTGGACATCACGCCCCCCCCCATGCTTCTCTCAAAGCTTAGAGAACTGTGTGACATGTGTTATTGTGTGAGAGTTAAAAAATGAATTTTAAAAACTATATGGGATCCAGATAATTGGTGTTCCAACCCAAAGGTGAATAAGGAAACTCCAGGTATGAAGGGAGGCTAAATCAATTTGACAGTTCTGTAACAGGTCCAGAAAAAGGTCAACCCAGGCTGGAGGTGAAGGAAATATATGGAAGAAACTGAAAGAAGCTCCTCCCCCCCAACACACACACACCCAGCATTGACAAAAGGAGATTCAATTGACTAGGTGAGCGCTTAGACAACTGGTACAAAGACAACTAGATAAACAGCAGAACAAGCCATGCTTATCTCCCAAGGCAGTAAAATACTGCATGACTCAGCTATGAGAGCACTTAGTGACTGTGTGAGCATTGAACTTTGGTCCTAAGCCATGACACACCTTAGCAGAAGAATGATAGTGACCTACAGGAAGTGTTTTTAAAAAAAAAAAATTCATGGGCTGATAAAATAGCTCAGCTGGTAAGGTACGTGCTTGCAAACAAGTATAAGCATCAGAAACTAAACTTTCAGTCTCAACCTCCCCCCCAGTTTCCTTCCATATTTGTTTGATAAGCATTTATTGAGGACTCAATATTGGCTTGAGCCCAGGTAACACCAAGCGTTTTTTATTCTTTAACCAACAAAAGATGGTGAGCATTTGAACCACAGGCGCCATCTCAGACATCCAGTTGGAGGGTTTAGTCACTTTAACTGTCCCAGCATCTTGAAAACAGACCTTGAAGAAAGGAGAAGAAAACCTCCAGCTCAGATTCTGAACTTTCAAGTTTAAAAGTTTCCTTTGTAAACTACTTACCCTTCTGTCATTTCCTTGGTGGATAGCTAACTGTCACTGTCAACTTGACTGAATTTGGAATCACCTAGGAGTTTGGTAAGGCACACCTTAACAAATGAGGACTTTACAGGGAGGATTAATAGAGAAAACCCATTCTGAACACAGGGAGCAACATCCCATGGGGCAGGGGCCCAGAGGGAATAAAAATGAAAAAGGAGCAGTCTGCTAGCGTCGGCGTCCCCTGCTCTCTGCTTCCCGCCGTGGTAACGATTGCTCACTTCAGCCCTGTCCTCCCTCCCTACCATGATGGCGGAACCTTGTGACACCATGAGCTAAAATCAACTCTCCCCCACTTAATTTCTCCACAAAAACTATTTTGGTCAAGGAGAAAAAGCACTGTAGTTGGAGGTCTCCAAACACCCACATGAGAAACAATGACTCAGATAAGAGACTTCTAAAAGGCAGCATGGCACACATGCCTGTGCCCGTAACCCCTGAGATTGGAGGGGGGAGCGGGGGGCAAAGGGAACTGTTGAGTTCCAGGTCAGCCTGAGCTACAAGAGAAACAGTGCAAAAAAAAAAAAAAAATCAATCAAAAGAGAGGAAGCAAGGAGGGAGGGATTTAAGTTATGCTATATGAATATTTGAGTGACTTAGAAGTCATGAACACTGTTGTGGTTTGAGATGTGTCCCCCATAGCCTCATGTGTTTGGCACCTTGAGAGGTAGAGCTTTGCTGGAGGAAGGGGTGGGCCTTGAGGTGGATTAGTCCCACCCTACCTCCAGGAGAAGTCTGTCTTTGCAGCAAGCAGTAAGGTAAGCTCTCAGCCTCTCAGATGGGTGTGACTTAGCCTGACTCCAGCTTAGGCCGGCCAGCCATGTCACCTCCATCACGAAAGGTTGTATCTACCCTCTGGAACCATAGACTAAATAAATCTCTTTCTCCCTCAAGTTCAATGACTTTGGGTGTTCTCTCACAGCAATAGTTGAGAGTAACTGCTACAGACATTATTTGGCCAGTGTTTTAAAGGCATGCTGAACGTTTAATGTACTCAGACTAAAAATTTGGGGGAGGGGAGACCCCTGTCCCAACAACTTTCTTGTTCCTTTTTTACCATAGGTTTCTGTCATCATGCAGGATCAAGGGACTGAGAAGCAACTCTTCAAGCAGGTGATTCTGCAAGGTGATTCTGCAATTCTGCAGGGTGTATCTGCCTATCAAGAGATGGGGAGGAGGGATTTGCAGAATGAAGCAAGAAAGCACAGTTAAGAGGGAGACGCTTGGATGGTGTCACGGACTGAGCATGGTCCCAGGCTTTTCTGAGCACAGAACCTTTTCCTGGAGGAATTTTATAAACCCTGGTGCTTCACAAGTTGTACTACAGATACCCTGATTAAATGTGCAGAAACATTTGTATCTTTAAATGGGATAGCCAGGGAACACCCCTACCAGCAAGCACACAGCTGGTTAAGTAGTAGCAGAACAGGAAATCTTCCTGCTTCCTTGGCTGGTTTCCAACCGGAAAAACAAATGTCCCCACTTGGTCTTTACTGTGGACTTTTTTTTTAAGCATCGCTGAAACTAGAATCATATTCGCTTTTAAAAATGAAGTGTCTCATTAAAGAATTATTTCCAAGTTTTCATAACAAACTCTGCTTCATCCTCCCAGGCCAGACCAGCAGTCATTTTCAGGAAGTTTCTCCTGGCAGATCTGTCTGTTTGAGCACTTACTACGCAGACTGCTCTCACCTGTCCTTGCTGGCTTTGCTTAGTGTTCATCCCTCCGACATAGACAACTGTGTTGGAATTGGACACGTATGTACAGGATATATGAGCACATGCAAGCATGCACACATGCACACTAACCATAAATAAATAACCTGAAATTTACAGATAAATAAATGACACAGGATTGCTTTTGTAAAGGAAAGATGAGACATTAATATGGTAGTTTCTAAGATGCTTTTATGGCCTGCATATGCTAATACAACTGTATAATGAACATGTTCTTCTTCTTAAACCAAAGCACGAATGGCTAAAGAATTTGAACAAAATAGCTTGGCTGGTGATGGACTGAGACTGAAACCTGTACATTCTGACTACAGCCCACACTGCTGCCGGACATAATGGAGCTCAGTCCTCTGGTTCTAACAGTGAACCAGAGAGGAAGGAGGGAAGAAGTCCGCGGAGGCAGGAAAAGGGTGACTTAACTCATTGATAGAGCATCATTTAATGGTGAATAGAAAAATGCAATAGAATAAATGCAAATAGATTTCACATTAAGAAAAGGAAAAAAAGTTTTGTACCAGAAATACAATGCTTAAATCTGAACTCCACTGCAATTATCAAATAGTGCCTGTATTTAGCATCACTATAATTTTGGAACACTACAGGATGGCGACGATTTCCTTAAATGGCTTTTAGCATGTATGTTGTCAAGCTGTATCCCAAGAGGGTTATTCTAACTTATTCAGTAGTCAATAAAGTATACTTGGGTCAAAAACCACAGAGGCAATTAATATTATCTTGTTATCTTTTAACAAAGCTATAGATGTAAAGGGACATCTCTGTTTTAATCTGAGCAGTAACACAATTGAACGTTCTTACATATTTTTTCCATTTATCCAAATCTATTTTTTACAGAGAGGCATTTGTCATACTGAAACCTTTCTATACCAAGGATATCTTATATAATGATTATAAGATGCTTACAAAAAAAGTCAATGAACTGGCTAAGCCAGTAAATTTACTCACCATTGAGTCTGACAACCTGTGTTCAACCCTTGGAACCCACACAGGAGAAGGAAAGAACCAGCTCCTATAAGTTCCTGTAAGTGCTCTCTAATCTCCATATGCCTACCATGACACATATGTGCACAGAACATGCAAGTACATACAAGCACATACACATACTAAATAACTACAAATAACATGAAATTTAGCAGATAAATAAATGAGAAAGAGGCACTCTCTTTTCCCTTCTTAACTCTGTTCTTATCTCTATTCCATATTGCAGCTCCTTAAGAGTATCATGTACTGATAGGAAAAAATAGAAGGAAGTTAAAAATTTTAGGTTAAAAGGTAACGAGGGGAAAAAAATGAGACCAATTTGATAAAATGCAGGCAAAAATGGGAAACTTAGAAGAGGCAGGAACGTTAACAGATGAAGATGGAAGGGGCTTCTTTGGGGCCACTCTTGGAAAATATATTCATTAATTACATAACCTTTCATTCTCCAACTTCAGATGCTCTTACCTGAAGTTCTCCTTGGGTCAGACCGAGAAAGACACAACAGAAATGGCAAAGCTTCAGCAAAATTAGAGCCTCAAGGAGAGGGTTAAAAAAAAAATCACTGTGTGACTTCGAACTGGGAGCACAAAATATTTATATTGGAGCTATAAGCGAAGTGCTAGGAAATGCTATAGAAATGTGATTTTGCAGACAGAAGAAAATGGCCAATGCAGCAGATATTACTGGTTGCCTCACAAGTCACTGGACCAACACAGGCCCTCCCACTTGTGCCTTGCTGGCAATGCCCTATTTTTATTCTGGTGTGACTTCACCATCGGTTGACTCAGGGATTCCTGGTTGATCCACAAGGCATATCCAACCTTTCGTCATGCAACACTGTATCATCTACAAAGTTCATACTTGAGAACTATGCAAGAACTATGGATATACAAAAACAAATCACACAAAAATAATCTCATAATGCTTTAGGTAAGTTTATTATCTTGTGTTGGGTCATGTCATGGTTATCCTGTGACACATGTGGCCCCTCTGCCGCGTACCAGGTACCCACTGTCTTCACCTTGCTGGACACTGAATAGGAACGAGTATGTGGCCCGTTAAAGAAAAACCAATACAGTTGTGAGCTCAGCAGCAGACATCAGGACAGTCACCGTCTGTCCGAAGATCAGGAGGGGAGACAAGTAAGGAAAAGCTACTCTCCTTATAACCACGAAAGTGAAAGCTCATCCGCCAGAAATCCCAGCTGAGGCTGAGGCAGGAGGATTACCATGAGTGTGAGGCCAGCATGGACTACAAAAAATAAAAACAAGTAAACAAACAAACAAACAAAAAACCGGGAACAAGGGAAGAGCCTGCATCTTACTCCTTGTTGACATCATCATCTAACAGTCTAGGACCCCACCCTACCCCACTCCCAGGAGATAACAGATTTTCCCTAATGTTTCCAGAGTTTGGATTTAAGGTGTTTTGCTGTTGTTTTTCCCTAAATCGCTTATTTTGAAGAATCCTACAAGAGCATGCTCATGCTCATATTATCACAGTGCTACAAAATAAATCAAAACTTAAAACTTTCACTCTACATAAGCATCTCAAAGCAAACATTGCTTCTCAGTTTCCATCTTCTTGAAATTTCCTCCTTTGACATTGTACAAATGTAACCAGAAATAAAACACTTTTAGCCAATCTGTCTACCTTAAAAATTAGAATTGGGACTGGGGAGACAGCTCAGTCAATATGTTATCTTACATGCAGGAGAGTACACGGGATGCTCAGAATCAAGGCAGAAAAGTCACATGGTGGCACTGCCAACACTGGGGAGGCAGAGACGGGCAGATTTCTGGGGCTTGATGGCTGGCCTGGCCTACTTGGAAAGTTCCAGGCCACTGATCCTGCTTCAAACAAAAAGGTGGAAAGCACCTAAGGAGTAACACTTTATATCGTCCTGTTCCCTCCACACGCATGTGCACCTATACACGTACAATCCCCCACACAATTAGAATAAATATCATTTTTAAGAGTTTCCCTACTAAATAAATGCCTAAGTATTTGGTTGTGGGATGTCATATTGAGCCCCTAAAAAGATTAACAATGTTATTTCTGCTAAACAAATGAATTCTAGTAGATTGTCTAAGGAATATTTGTTAAGTCCTACTACTTTGGGAAATTAGCAAGGAATCTAGCAATGGAGGAAAAAAATGACATTCTCTGGTTGAGTATATTAAAACGGGGGGGGGGGGGGGGGGAGACAATCTCCTAAAAAAAAAATAACAACACTGAATTTGAATTTGATACAAAGTATAAGTATAAATTTGGAGCATTAAGTTATGTCCTATTGCAAACAAATGAGAAAACAAAAAATACCAAAAGGAAAGAATTATGTTGCAAACTTTAACCACAGTTGATTAACAGTACTGCTACAATTTTTGATCAGATTCTTTAGGTGAAGAATTTGTCTTTCAGAGTAAGAAAAAAAAATTCACACTGAATTTTAAAGCTCCAAAGTGGCTAAGGTGTTTTATCCGCGTACACTGGGAGAAGGAAAGAGAAGAGCTGTTAATTTGTTCGAATATTTCCAGAGTACCCAACATGGACCAGTGCCAGCTAGGCACAGAGAACGGCATCAATAAATAAAGCAGTCAAGGCCTGCAGTCTTCATCAACCAGGTCTAGAACAAGGGTTAGCAAACATTCTCTGTGAAGGACCACAGTGAACGCTGCTGCTTGCATGCCTTGGGGTCTCTGTTAGACCAACCATAACTGCCCCCTGGGGCAGGAAAGCAGCTAAGGGCAGGAAGGAAGGGTGTGTGCGAGTTCCAGTAAAAGTTAACTTTCCAGTAAAAGTTAACTTTCCAGCAAGGATGTTCGAATTTTATAATTCCCATGATATAATTTTTTTTTTCCCTGATTTGCCTCCTTCATTTAAAAACTACAAACACCCCTCCTACCTTGCTAAGTCATTTGAAAACAGGCTAGCAGGTCAGATTTCGTCCAAGGGCTATAGTAGGCAGACTCTTGGATTCAGCATCCATAGAAACTATAATTATATGCTTACTGCTATTAAGTGTTCAGAGGGGAAAACACTAAGGCTACTGGGAGTTGAATGAGGCGACATGGCCTAGTTTGAAGGATTAGGAAAGTCTTCCAAAGAAGTAACGTTTAAGTTGCAACTTAAGGAAACCAGTCAAAGGCCAGTCAGAAAAGCAGAGCTTTCTCGACAAGTGCAGGACATGGAGAAAAGCCCCAAAAGAAAGCAAGTACTGCTTGAAGCAGAGTGAAGGGAAGCATGAGGAGACGAGCTGCCAGGACCAGCCCAAGCTGGTTCTTGCTGGCCTGGCTACTGAATTCTAATCATTGCCCTTAAAGCAGTCCCTAATTGACTTTAAGTTGGGAAGAAACACAGCCAACGAACTTTGACTTTTCCAAATTAAGACTGCAAGGATGGGGAATGGTTGGAACAAATGGATATGGGATCTGCTCCCTTCCTGCTCCCAGGATCAAGGCATTAGTATCATCCAGGGGCTCAGACAGACATACTGAAAGGACATGGGATAGATGGCAAATTCTGAGTTCAGTTTCCCTTCTGGGAGAGCTGAGTTGAGTGCCCTGTAAGATGTTCTTGTGTCAACCTGCTGCTTGTAACAGAAGCAGAAAAGGTTCGTTTTAGTTCAGTGATTCAGTTTGGGAATTGCCAGCAGACATGGTAATTGAAACCACTGGACATAAAATCACCTGGAGAAAGGTGATTCTCAGAGAGTGGCCAGTGAAACTTGTAAAAATTCTGACGGTCAGGTAGCACCACCAAGACCAATTCAACCAGAATCTCTGAAAATGAGACACAGGCCTCACAGTATTTTCATAAGGTTCTTCAAGTGATTCTAATATGTAGCCAATGGAGAGAATAACTAAGACGTGAAGATTTAACGTAAGAGATTACAACACTGAATGGAAGTTTCTAGGTCCAGCCCCCTAAGAACATCTCTTTCATATTTTGAAGTTGTAGTTTGGATCAGCAGAAAAGTATGATGACAGTATTGATTGATCTCTAATACATCTCCTAGAGTTTCCAAAATGCAATCCACACTTAAAAACGGAAATATTTCATTCTTCCTTGGTATTTTTGGAAGAAAGGTAGCATATTTTAAAAACCATAGATGAATTATCATTAGTAAAATATATTTTTATAAATACTGATCTTCCCAAGGCAATAGCATTTTTAAAAAAGACAACCAGCACATCTGATAATATCTGATGGTACTATTAAGTCTAGTACCATCCTATCTGTCCAGCTTTGCAATACTGTACAATGGTACTCCCCAGCCAGTAACTGCAGGTGATTCAAAATGGTGGCAAATAATTTAACTTGAAATATTTTGATTCAAAGTTGACTTCTTCTAAGGATTTAAAAGAAAAGGGTAAAAAAGTGAGCAGCAATTTAAAATTTAATGACTTTGCATGTGAACACAGAGAAACATACAATTCAAGACTCAGAAACTTCAGCTGAGGTTTTAATCTATCATTACATCGCTCTGTGACTACTACCAAATGCCCTAATCTCCAAGTCTTTATTTGTTCACTTGTAAAATGGACGTAAAATCAACCTGAAGTACTAGACATTAAAACATGAGTATATAACTATCTAAAAATAGTTATATACTATATACTATTACCATTTCTGCATTATCTCCCAATTTTGTCATGAATTTTTAATTTACCACTTTTTTCTTTGTGTGTGTATGTGTGTGTGTACATATATATATATATATATATATATATATATATATAAAATATCAAAAGGTGATAAGGTGATCTATGTAGCCCAGACTGCCTGGGAACTCACCATATAGAATAGGAAGGCACATATACAGCCATCCTGAAGCCTCTACCTCCAGGATTAGAGGTGTGGGCACTACACCTGCTTAATTACATGTTTTAAAGCGTGAATATTCCATGTTAACAGTACAGTTACAGTACAGAAGAAAAAGAAGAGAGTTTATGTATTCGTGTGTATGTGTGTGTGTGTGTGTGTGTGTGTGTGTGTATCTGAATGTATGTAGGGGTCACAGATCAGTGTTAGTTGTCTTCCTCAATGGCTCCTGGCCTTATTTTTTGAGATGGGATCAACTCACTAAGTCTGAGGTGCACCAATTCCACTGGAGTGGCTGGTGAGTGAACCTTGGGGACCCGCTTGTCATCTCCCATCTAGCACTAGGGTTACGCTGATCCTGATCCTGGCCTTTTTTTAAGTGTGTGCTAGGGATCCAACTTTAGGTCTCTGTGCTCACATGCCTGGCACTTTACTCACTGAGCTATCTCCTGCTCCGGGGGAAAAAAAAAAAAGATTTTATACCATAACCTTTTTGCGTCTCAGGAGTCCTCAAATATGTGTTATTTTTTATTATCTGACTTCAAATTCTACAAAGCAGGTGCAGATGAAAACATTATCAAATTCTGTTAATGTATTCAAATGCTAGCCAGTATTTGTGAACTTATTACTTTTTCATCATTCTAAAAATAAGATATGACAACCAAATAAGGCAACTAAATACATAGCCCTCGTTAAGACCTTGGGACAAGAAGGTGCCCAAGTCTTCTAAAGTCAGAGACAAGGGTACCATTTGCTCAAATGAAGACTCTTCTCTACCTCTCAATTTGTAAGGTTAGAACTGAAGGACACAGAACTTCAGAGGTGTGCAAAATCCAGCCTCTAAAGCACCACTGTGAGAAATAATGATCTAGCCATAAGGGCAAAGACTTACAGCAATTTGCTAAGTAATCTTTCAAAGGCCTCCTGCACTTAAACTGGTTTGTCAATGGGAAAGAACATTTAATAAATCTGAAGATTTACAAGTGAACTTTGAAGCTTAACATTATAAGAATAGAAATTATGTCAGGTTACAGCAGAAGAAACGAATTATGGAGAGGTGGAAATAAATTTTAAGGGTCTGAGGGAAGATGAGTGTTATAAAAAGAAACGAGTCTATCTTGCTCTCATGTTCATTTCAAAAAGACATTCAGGCAAGGGAATCATGGCTTGTTCTAAACAATTGCCAACAGCATGTAATGGGCACTAATCAGGGGATCCTAAGAGCTCTCAAAGATCCTAGTACTCTCAGACAATGCTAATATCTTCATTGTATATATCTGATACAGCACAAATTATTTTGCCAATAATTTGCTCCATCAGCAATGAAATACCACCATAGAATGTGATACTTTTTAATTTAAATCCTAAAGTAGGATCATCATTTTGATGGGCAATTATGATACCCAGACACTGCCAAGAAAATAAAAACAATATCAGGATAGATTACGAAGTTTGGGAGAGCACAGACCATAAACTCTTTTATGATCATCTACAACATGGCAAGAAACTAGGAAAGGAAATAAAATTAGGCTTCAACGATGAATCCCAAAACAAAAAGAAAATGTACTCTATATACACTGATACAGCTTGCTAGGCCTTCAAAGTTTCTGGTCACACCAATGAGAATAGCTAAGCAGAGAGACAGATTACCTCAAAGCACCTTGTTTTGAAGTGCTATGCAGGTTATCGCTAGAGCTGGCAGACAAGCTCTTTTAAGATGTTATAATCACTGCACCAGCTAAAATATACACATTGAGCAGGGTGTCAGGAGGCAGGGGGAAAAATCTGTTCCATTTTACAAGCTGGTAGGAAAGAATGTAAGAGAGGCAAGTAAATTTCATCTAATGTAGTTGCACTTTGAGTTCAGAACAGGACAGCTTGGTGGAATTAGTCAACCAGACTATGGAAATGAAACTCAGGTCATGGCTGGATTCATAGTAAATGTCACTTGCTAACCAGATGTCCACATCTATGTGTCTACACTGCATTCAATAACTACCGTCGAGCAACTAGGAAGGTCCAATGGGACACTGCAATAAACAGAAAGCAAGGAAAACAAAAGCAGTTTCTAAACAGGAAACTTACAATCCAGTAGAAAGGATAAAGCAAACGTATCTTTTTTTTGGGGGGGGGGGCAATGTAGCTTCCTCAGGGAGGCTCAGCAATGTGGAGCCTTACATCTAGAAATTTAAAGCGACACCCCTATTTTGCTTCAGCATAACACATACAGATACACTAGCATTCTAAATCTCTTATGCTTCTGGGAGGAGTGTTAAATGTCAGGAAGCAGCAAGCACTTCACAAATGAAGAATGATGGCAAAAATCTAAAAGAAAGAAGAAAAAAAAGAGGACCGGCCAGCTTCATGCATAAAACCTGCCCCTTCATGCTCCGCTGAACACTACAAGTCCCTAAAGCTGAACTCAAAGACATGTGACAACTGCTGATTGGTTATAGGAATTCACAGGGGGAAAAAAATGCATCTCCTCAGGTGCATGACATGCATCTTGTCTGCAGAACGTGGCATGAAGAAAACAGTAGCGGAGGGAGCAGGAAAATGCAAACAGGGACGCATGTGACAGCATTCTGAAAACCACCAAGTGCCATGTGGGCAAATGCAGGACCCAGTGCTATTTAAAGCAGTGTTCTGATGCAGAATCTATCCCTCCCATATCCAATCTTCCATGCACTGAACACGCCATCCATAAACTACCAATACTTTCCTAGCTTAAAGACCTTTTCACCATCAAATGAGCATTGTAAAGTTAGCTGATTCTGAAAAGCCATGCCAAAAAAAAAAAGACATCTTTTGCTGAAAATTATATGTGGATAAATATTTATGAATAATACCCAAGTAGATGCTCCCTTTTTCCCAAATCCCTAATGGGTTGAAAGACGTGTATTTCTGAACCTCGGTATGTTTAAATGTGAAAACCTTGGTCTAGCCTTCCTTCAGCCTAACCACATAGTTTTTCTTTGCTCTCCTAACTGAAAAGGAAGGTTTAACTAACTAAACCAACCGGTCTAACAACTGAATGAACAGGATAGACAGCTAATAAAACACAAATGCCCTCCACCCATCTGCAATTCTAGTCATTTTCTCGGTGACGGATCTCAGATTTTTCAGAACAAGTATGCAAGTTATTTAAAACTGAGTTATATATAATCATTTAGCACAACACTTCTGGCTTCATCACAGATGTTACATCTCTGGGAATGTTTAACCCCCACCCCAAAACTAGCATTCTTCTCCACCAAGAACAACACATCTTTATTTCTAGAAGAAAATGCATACTTCTCCCCACCCCCACCCCTAAAAAAAAAATCACACTACTGCTAAATTCTATGCTAATGAAACTGGAGAAACATCTCAGGCGTTGTCAGAGCCTATTTTTCACACCCCACCACCAGACAGTTTGATGCAGTATTCCTGATTGGTTTTTATCGTATTCGTAAATACACTCACTAATCCACTAAATCAGGTAATTTACAAACAGGTCCTCTCAGTTATTAGTGGCCGGCAGTCAAGTTCTATTACATTCGATTCTTATACAGTTGTCCAAACATTTCCACCGGGGTTAAAAGCTCCGAACCGAAAGCGAGAAGGAGGTTAGCGAAATTTGGATGGGGGCAGGGTTGGCAGCTGGCAGAAATCTCTTCTCTGCATCTCAGCCCTCAGCGACAACATCCAGCCAGTGCCCACAGAAAAACTAAATTCGGCACCTCTTCCTCCTGTTACACTGGCAACAAAGAGGGAGTTTCCGTAATGCTCCCGTCACCCACCAGGTGCCCAATCTCCTTGCCAGCCTAGTCCCGGCGCTCCCGCAGGGCCCTCGGTGCGCCGGGAGGCCGCGGTGCCCGGGGTCAAGGCACGACGGGGGGATGGGGTGGGAAGCGAGCGGGTGGGATCCGAGACGCGGGCCCTGGCGCGCTCGGGGACCCGCTGAGGCACTCGATCCCGGCCGGGCAGGGTCGAGGGGGAACGGGCGGGCAAAAGGACAGTGCCAGCCTGTCTAATGGAGCAGAAACTGGAAGAAGGGAGCAGAGCGGCGAGGAGCCGGGGCTGGGGTGCACCTCTGGGGGCACGGAAAACAGTCTGCAGGTGGAGACTCCGCGGACGTGGCCCGAGAGCCGCCAGGCCCGACGGGCTCGGGAAGAGGATGCCACCTGGGGCATCGGGCGGCTGTACCTGCCGCCGGGCGGGACGGGCCGCTCAGGTGCGACCGCCCGCGGGGAGCAGGCCAAGTGGGGAAGGACCGGGAGAGCGCGGCGGGGCGCGCGGGAGGCAGCGCCCGCGGGGGCTGCGCGCTGCGCGGCGGGCGAAGGGCGCCCGGGGGCGGCGAGCGGCGCGGGAGGCATCCGGGCGGGCGGCCGGGAGGCGGGCGCCCCTCACCTGCGCGGCGGAGGCGGAGCTGCAGCAGCCCATGGCGGGGCCGGGGGAGCCCGGAGGCGGCGCTGGGCGCGCAGCTACGCCCCGGAGCCCCTCGGCATGCGAGCCGGCGGGCGCCCGGGGAGGGCGCGGCCTGGCCCCGCACGATCGGCGGCGGCGGCGGCGGCGGCGGCGGCGGCGAAGACTCAGGAGGCGGCGCGGCTCGGGGCGGGCGCCGGCCACATCCCCCGGCGGCGGCGGCGGCGGCGGCGGCGGCTGCGCGGCTCCTGCTCCGCTCCTGCTGCTGCAGCTGCTCCCCGGCGGAAAGGGGCGGGCGGCGGCGGCGGCACCTCCCCCTGTCCCCCGCCTCCCACCGCCCGCGCCCAGTCCGCTCCCGCTCCCTCTCCCGGGCTGCCGCCGCCTCCTCGCCGGCCGCGCCGCGCGCGTCTCCCATCAGACTCCCCGCCCCCAGGGCCGCGCCGCGCGGACGGCAGGGCGGCGGCGGCGCGGGCGGCGCGAGGCCGGGCCCTTGGGCGCGCGTCGGAGGCTGCGCGGCGCCGGGCCCATTTCGCGGTGGCACCGGGGCCGCGCGCGGCCTCGGGGCCAGACGGCGTCCGGGAGGCTGAGAGCGCCCGGGGACCCGACGGGGTCGCCGTCGAAATGGAGCCGACTCGCTTCCGGAACCGACGGGCACGAGAGACGGGGTGGGGGTCCCTCCCGGTCCCTCCCGGTCCCTGCCGCCGAGGGCACGGGTAGCTTTTCGCAGCCCTGGCAGCGGTTTGGGGTATCCTGAGGGAAGCGGACACAACACCCCGTCCTGAAGAAGGAAGGGGGGAGGAAGCCAAGGAGAAAGTCATCGGTTGCCACTGTCCCCATTTTGCTGATGGGGAAACCGAGCCTTAAAGGAGCCTGAGAACGACGGATTCCCGTTAAAACTACTACAGGAGGCAGAAATGAGAAGAGACAAAAAAAAAAAAAAAAAAAAAAAAAAAGGCAAAATGTACTGCAAACCGTGAAGTCAAAATCATGTCAGTGCTAGACCTAACTTTCTTATACAGGGTGGTCCACCAAAGGGAAGGGAGGTGACATCAATTCATAGTTAAAATATTTCGGTGGACGATGCTAGGTCCCAGTAACCTGTAAATATTGTAAATAAGGTGAGCAAAATAAACAGCTGCTGTTTTCTTACAAGTCCCGGCCTCTATTAAATGTAGCAACAAGTTAGAATTGACAAAGACTCCACCTTTAAGAAATTTCCGGGCTGGAGAGGTGGCTCAGGGGTTAAGCCTCCGCCTTGCAGGCAGGAAGGTCCTGAGTTCGGATCCCAGATCCCACGTATAGACGCCAGGCGGAAGCAGGGGCGGCCTGCGCTTCTGGTCCTGGTAGGGCGGAGCCTGTGAATCCCGGGGCAGAAGGAGGTGGAGGCGTCCATGGTGGTTCGCGAATTCGTCCGTGGTTCTACACACACACACACACACACACACACGCGCGCGCACATACACACGCATATGCACACAGTTGAATAAATAATAATAATAAAAAAATTTTTAAAAATTTCCAATGGTTTTAGAAATCGTATGGCGTGAGAACAGTTTCAAGGTGACAGGAATGAAACTAAATGTCATGGTTTGTAGGAAAAGGGCCATGTATCTGGTCATGTGAAAAGCCTCTTCGCATCTGCTGTCATAGTGTCAAAGGCTGACTGAGAGCTAATCAATTACAGAAGGAAAGAATATTTGCAGACACAAGGGATTGAGACTCCAGAAAGAATGGCCAAATAAAAGCCAGATGTTGAGATGACTCTAAAGGGAAAGACAGAAAAGAGCGCAGAAGTTGTATATTGGAAAGGAGGACTTAGAATGGGAGTCTGGCGTCAAGAAAAGGCCAAAGTAGGAGAATTCCTAGTTGGTATGTTCTTTTCACCATTGCTGGATCTGTGAGCATGGATGAGTTATTTTTCTGAACCGCATTTTCTGCTGCGAAGTGTTGATGACATGGATGGCAACAAAGGATTGTTAAGAATAAGCAATGTGGAAAAGAAACTGGTAAATCAGTAAGCACTTAACAAGGACCGCTTGAGATCTTCTATTCTTCTCCTTTGTCGTTTGATACCAGGCTCTACCATAGTGCAGGGCAAATGAAGCCCAAGCATCCCTCGTGGCGACCATTGGGCCATGAAGTGGAAGGAAGAAATAAAACATAAATCATTCTGGTGCCATGCTTGAACTCCACAATAAGATTGTACGCTCTCTGAGAACAAGGAGCAAGTCTTTTCTCCTTTTTATCTCCCTTTGCCCTGTGGAATGTTTGTTGCATTATTCAATACAGTCAGGAATTGGAAAAGAGTGTGGGGGGGGGCCTTCCCTTGAGATTTTTTTCCTCAAAGCCAGAAAAGGACATCTTGTTTCTGACTGAGGGAGGATGCTGAAAGTAAAAATCACAGTCTTAAACAAGAAGCCATCTGTCTTCCCTCTTTATAATCAAGGAAAGAGGAGTTGTTTCTCTCAGCAGAGTCAATGTGGGAGCTTTTCGTTCAGATTCCAAAAATCTTTTTTGGCTGGCGCAGTTGTTCCATGTAGTATAGCTAGTGCTTATTTTGTCATTAGAACTGTAGAAACGGTTAAATATGTAGCAGGCTGTGTCAGTGCCTCATAAAAATGTATTTTACATTTTTGGAGATCTCTTTTCTGGGCTTGGAGGATGGATGAATCGTCTATTCCAAGCATCACCCTGGTGCATGTCCTTCACTGAGCTCACCCCTTTCAGAGTTAATAGAACTGGGAGGCCTAAGACTCCAAAAGGTGCTTTGTAAACACACTAATTATATATGCAAGTCCCACATATGCATACGAATGTGATGTTTTAGGATTATACATTCTCATTAGCATGAGAGAAACTGAGGGCTCCTGAATTGACATTCTATATTTTGTAAGAACAAGTCTCTTTATCATTATCATCATCATCATCATCGTGGGCAAAGAAGCCCAGTGAAAGAAGTGGTTTAGTTCTGTGTGCTGAGTTCAATCCCCCCAATACTCCCGCACAAAAAAAAGATTGATTTAGATGGAGGCAAATTACTATTCATTCTGTTCTTTTCACTCTTTCTCATAAACCAGTCATACACATTTAGTAAAATTAAACTATAGCAAATTCAGAGATCAGGAAACAGATTTTTTTTTCTTTTTTTTGCATCCCAGCTAAAGCAGACAGTACCGATCACACCATTGTGATGTCATCCAGGCAAATGCCTTAAGAAGGGCTTAGGTTTTTCTTTTATGATAAACAGGGCTTTTTTTTCTCTTCAAATTATGTAATAACAGCATTTGTAGGAACCAGGATAAAATGATAAGGTCTATCAATCTTGATGCTGCAGGGTAAAATCAGATCACCAGCTGAGCCAGCCGGAAATGCTTCCCAGTAGTCTAGTGTTGCGTAATTGGCCATGTGAATTTCAGGATTGCCAACTTGGATGGAGGGCTTGGTGCTGGTCACTCGCTGAGGGAAAAATACAGGCTTAATGGTCTTTCCAATGATTTTACCAAAGCTTTAGTCATTGTTCACATGATAACAAGCTGTATGTGGTGGTGGTGGGGGGATCAGAAATAACAAAATGTACCTACATGGATGTCTATCTGTTAACTGCTCAGAATAAACCTGTAATTTAAAAACCATGGCATTTGGTGTGTTCTTTACATTTTAGCACATACTGTGTTCCCAGTCATATCCCACAAGAGCACATTGCCTTCAGCACAGTCCTGGCTTCCAGATCCGTCTTACAACCTCCTCGGAGCATTCACAGATCACCCCTGGGAGATGCTCCAGACGCAGAGACTAATCGTAACCGAGGGCTGTAACTGTTCATTCATTACCAGAGTGGCAAGAGCAGATTTCTATTTGAGACCATAGAAATGTATCTCAGGCTCCCAGTAAAAATCAGAAGTTAAAGACCTTCCTGCAAAGATCTCTGCTGAATTCAGACTCCTTCATACAAAAAGACAACATTGTTACCAGCTGAACTAAAGATTCAGAATTCCTTAGCTCTGCAACTTTGTATCTGCCCACATTTGTAAACTGATGTTTCTCCTGGTGTTAATTAATAACTGTGACTTTTATTTATTGTTGCCATTGGATTTTTGTTACAAGAGCAGATAACTATAAAATATAAATACAAACTGCTTGCTGTGAACCTGTGTTTAGCTGGGTATGTTTCTGCTGCTGCTTTTCTAAATAACTTGAACTCGTTTTTTATTCTATGATTTTTTTTTCAAGACTTCTTATGAACTAGACGTGACTGATTTTGATGAAGTGGCTCATGCTGAAGCACCAGTCCTCCGGGATGAGAACTGTTGCCAACATATTACCAGTGTTGGTTTTGATTTGGGGGTGGTGAGGAAGGAGGGGAAATATTGGCACAGTAGTGAAAATTAAGTAGAAAAGGAAGAAGGCAACTTGTAAAGTAGGAAAAGAGAAATACAGATATTTAACAAAATATTTCTTTTTGTGTGTGCATGAGGCTTGTGTACATTCTGTGTGTGTGCATGTGTGCATGCGTGCGCGCATGTATACATCTGTGAATGTGGTTGTATGTACCCCATGATGTTCAGAGAGAGGTCACAGAACTTCTGGCATTGGTCCTCGACTTCCATCTTGTTTAAGACCTGATCTCTCCCTGCCCCCATCTTCCCAACTGGGTTCACTAGACTAGGTAGCTTGTGAGTTTCTTGGGATTCTCTTATCTCTGCTTCCATTCTCCCCCTTGGAGTTTCAGGATTACAGATATATGCTATTATGCTCAGCTTTTATAGGATTGGAACTCAGGTTCTTATATTTGTACAGCAAGTTCTTTTACCCACAGAGTCATCTCTTCAGCCCAACAATATACTCCTTGAACCAGTATAAAGAGCCAGATCTCTCTGTTAAAAGCAGTGATTCAAAAACAAAATAAAAGACATATTTCTTGCCTTTAAATCACTTACATTCTACTACAGTGGAAGATTTTTAAGCCAAGAGTTAGAGTACAGTTTAGATGTAGTGCAAGTAATGAGTCCATTTGCTTAGATAAGCCCTTCAGAAACTCACTGATTTGTCTGTAACAATACTACATTTCCTTTATGTTTCCTGTTTACCATTATCTTTTTACCTTTACTATTGGCAGTCCCATTATGTGCCAAATGCTAAGGAAAGAGCTTTATGAATGTTTCTTCAATGAATAAATACATTTTGCCAATTAGTCTCTAGGAATTTAGATTTGTAAATGCAATGTCTCCAAAGTAAGTTTCCCTGAAACATTAAATGATACATTTTTACATGTATTTTTTCATGTGCATATTTTAAATAGATAGTTTTTCTTTGGATAACAATACCACTTTACAGTTTGAAAAAGACAAATTAAGAAATCACATCCATAAACATTTAAAAACTCCTTGATACAAAAGATTGCACAAGTAGAGCTTGAGGGATGGCTCAGTTGGTGAAATGGCTGTTGTGCAAACAAAAGGACCTGAGTTCCTATTTCTAGCATTCATGTTTAAAAAACAAAAACAAAAACAACAGGGTGGAGAGATGGCTCAGAGATTATGGCTGTGCCCTGAAAGCATAAGGTCCTGAGTTCAGATCCCAGTTACCAAGTTAAACTGCCAGGCAGAAAGGGAGACAGCCTGTACTTCTAGCCCTTCTGCCTAGAAGATCCCAGAGCGAAGCAAAAAGGACGCAGAAGCAATCCAGAATCATTCCTGAAGTCACCCTTGGTCTTCCACAGGGACACACAGTACACACACACACACACACACACACACACACACACACACGCACACGCCACAAACAAACAAGTTTAAAAAAAAACAAAACAGGTACAACAGTATGCACTTGTTATCTCAGTGATGGGAAGGTAGAGACAAGTGCATCCCTGGAGTTCACTGGTTAGCCAAGGCAGCCTAATCAGTGAACTACAGATTTGGCAAGAAATCCTGTCTCAGAAAATAAGATGGAGGAAAACACCTGACATTGACCCCTGGCCTCTTCATCAGCTGTGTGCACATGCTTACAGGCAAATGCAATCACACAGAAGAAAAGATTTTTTTAAAAAAATAGCCACAAGTAAGTGGAAATGATAGGTAGATAAATAATATTTGCAAAGTCTACATAACACACAATACACACTAAGTTCCTATTTTTTGAAAAAAAAATGCTTAAAGCACTCCACAGTGAAAGATATACAAGGGCTAATAAAATGTGAGATGTTGCTCAACCTCCGGGTAATAAAACTGGAAGTTGCAAAATTAAAGCATATCATTCCTCAGCTAACAAATGGGCAACAATTTAAAAGCTTCATAATAACCAGTGTCATGGAGCATCAAAGTACTCTAGACACCATTGCCAGGAATATAAACAGCATCCCCTTTCTGGAGATGAATTTAAGAATCTGTATCAAAATTTAAAAGCTATATTTCACTCAACAAGCAGTTCTTCTCCTGGAAGTGTCCAATAGCAGCCACATAGTATTGCCTTCAATAAAGAAAAAACTTAAGGAAAACTGAGCCTTCTGTATGTAGAAGATGGACTACATAATTAGTACAATCATAGAAAATAATCATTAAAAATAATCTGATACAGTCTGGAGTCACATGAAGCAGGCACAATGACAGTATACTACATGATTACAATATACCATGAATCAATAAAGTAGTGTGCAAACCAGTATTATGATGAGATCTTGCAATAGAAACTGCATGCATGTAGCCCAGGTTGTTGAGAAATTAACAGCAGTCTGTCAATAGCATATGCCTTTGGAGAGAGGGCGAAGTTTATGTCCGTCTGTTTATCCTGCTGTAACAAAATAACTGAGGGCTAATTTATAAAGAACAGAAGTCCATTGCCCACTGTTGTAGAGCCTGGAAGTCTGAGATCAAAGCGATGGAAGGCAAAAGGGAGAAAGAGGGGAGGTGAGCTTTGTGTCTTCACGTAGTAGAAGAGAGTGAAGTTGCTCCATGAAATCTTTTCTGTAAGGTTCTTCATCCAGTCATAGGAGCTGACGTAAACAACTCCCAAAGACTCTCCCTCCCAACCCCTTGATAATGACATTTCCAACACAGGAATTTGGGGAAGGGACTCGCTTCATAATATATCAGGGATAACTTGGGGGCAAGACAAAGCAAGATGGAAGAAAGACCAGTACACTTTTTGACTCTAGATGTCTGTATTGAGTATTCTTCTGGCAAGAGCATATACTATTTCTCCCATTGTTTTCAGGAATATTTGGACAAAGTGACTGAAAGAGAAAGGATCCTCCCAAACGGCTCCATTAATCGTGAGGGTCCTGACCAGCAGGAAAGACATCCTGGAAGCATCAGTGTTTCAGCTGGCACTCAAACAAGTAGCTTTGGATAGGTGAGCTTAGGTGAAGAGAGAAGAGAGCTCTCAGGTGTGCAATGACTTAAAGATACAGGCTGAGAAAGGAGTAAGGTCTACAGGATATTAGAGTTAGATTATTGTATCACAAACCAAACTAAATGCTGATGATGACATGCAAAAACAATCATTTGTTTTTTATTTAGTTTAAACTGTGTGATGTATCTGTGAGATTGGTATGCATGGTGGATGGGGGGGTGTGTTCATGTGTGCAAGTATGGGTGTAGGCCTTTACAACACATGTGTGGAGGCCAGGCGACAACTATGGGTGTCTTGGTTTCCACTTTGTTGAGATAGGGTCCCTTGTTGCCTGCTGCTGGATCCACCACACTTGTGGTCCACAACCAAAGGGGCTTCTGGCTACCACTCATTTTGCCATAGGAGCACTTTCTTCCATATCTGGCTTTATATGGCTTCCGGGTCTTCAAACTCAGGTCGTGATGCACGTGTGGCAAGAAGTTTACCTACAGAGCCACCTCACCAGCCCAACAACAAACATTCATTATCCTCTCTCACAAGTCTGGGCACTGCACAGGCGTGGCTAGGCAGTTCTTATGCCTGAGGCTTCATCAGATAGACTGGGCAGGAGTCATCTTGAAGTTTCCTCACTCCTAAGCCTGAGGGTTAATGCTAGCTGTTGGCAATTATCCAGAATACCTACTTGGGGCTTTGCCATGTGACCTGGGCCTCCTTGTAGCATGGTGGCTGCGTTCCAGGAGTGAGCTCCCAGAAGAACTAGGCTATGATTGCATCCCCTTTTATTACCTGCCTCAGAATGCACACAGGGTCACTCCAGCTCTGTCACAGGCCCATTTGGATTCAAGGGAGGGAACGGTCACCCTTAGTGGAAGAATTATCAGTGCTGTACTTTGAGATCAGCATACGGAATGGGAGGTTATAACGGGGCTCCCTCTGTTCCATAGTAAGGCAGGATTGGAGCAGCCATGCTGGATTGGGTCTTTCAAAGTCTTTGAAGGTCTTTGGAATTCCTAAGGTCATCCCCTATTGCTGGGATCTCCCTGAAGGACCACCCCTGCTGAGGAACTGACTCCAATCCTCTCAGAAATAAGATGGTCCCTTCCCTGTGAAAGGATTATGGAGAAGAGCTCTCCATATCCAACAAACAACTTGGTCTCTAGTCCCAAGTGGGCCCGGGAGTTAACCAATGAGGAAAAGCCAGTTTCCCGGGCTTGCCTAGGTGTGTAAATATGCCTGACTCTGGCAGCCATCTTTGCGCCCTAGCCCCTCATGGCACTTGGGGTACCATGAGTTCATTTTCAGCTGCTTGTTTTTCATGGATTCCATGAGTTCTCTGGGGCTCCTTAGCCCCTCATGGCACTCCACATCTGGAGTCCGTGAGTTCCAGCCTTCTTTTCCGATAATAAACTCTACCTTCATCCTCTGTACATGTTCTAGTTTCAATCTTCAACTCTGGAACACAAGAACCTTACAACATCGGGACTGTTGCTCCTGTAACATTTTTTGGCAACACAAAGGGATTGTCCCTTATCATTTGGCGACCCAGATGGGACATTTGAACAGAAGAAAGACTGTTCCTGCATCCATAGTTATCTCTGAAGCTAGCCTCAAATTCACTACATAGCTGAGGATAAACTTGAACTTCCGATCCCCAATGTTAGGATGACAGGCATGCTAGGGATCAAACCCAGGATTCTGAACACGATAGGCAAGTACTCTACCAAGTGCACTACATCCCGTTTCATCCACCTATGTTACTCCAAGGTATTCTAAGGTCATGGGTTTCATGCTTTTCTTTTGACTAGGTGATCTAGAAGATTTTTAAATTTTATTTTGTTCTTTGATGGCTTGATAGACAAATACAATGAACGTAAGTTGTTTTTACCCCAATTACCCAATTCCACCCCTGTTCTCCTATTAAAGAAACCTTCCCAGCCACACTCCCTTCTATTTTCATGTTTGTGTGTGTGTGTGTCCCACTGAGTTTCTTCATGGTTGTCTATACTGGTAAGTGTCTGAGCACTTACTGGAGTTGGACATTGGAATACCACTGGAGAGAACAGTTCCCTATCCCATAGCCCACCCACCTCAATAGTCCCCCAAAGGGGCGTGGTTCTTCATTAGAGCGCTCCTCTTCCATATGAAGTGTTCCCAAGCCAAATCTTGTGCAGGTCTTGTGGAAGTAGAAACAGCTGCAGTGCCGTGAATTATGGGTGCAGCCTTGTCGTGTCCAGAGATGCTGTTTATCCCCCACCTTCTAGATTGGCATTTTTAAAAATTTACTGTGTGTGTGTGTGTGTGTGTGTGTGTGTGTGTGTGTGTGTACCGAAGGCACTGTGTGTCCTTGTGGAGGACCAAGCTTCTGTCTTGTTTTTTGGTTTGCGCTGGGATTTCCCAGGTTCCACCCACCAGGACTGAAAGTGTAAGCCCCATCCCACCATCCCACCCCTCAACACCCACCCTTGCTGTTTCTGCCAGTTTTTTACATGGGACCTGGGATCTGAACCCAGAACTATCTGCTTGAGAGGCAGTCTTAACCCCTGAGCCATCTGTCTTCCCAGCCCTGGACTGGCATTCTTAACACCATGTCCCCTGATCCTTGGGGTGGCAGGGTTACTTGGATGTCCTGTTAAGGACTGAGCACTCTGTGGACACTTATTTTCTGTTCTTTGGCCAGTTGCAATTTGACCTAGAGGGTTTTGAATTACATGATAAAATAGTGAGCTCATGGCTCTAAAAAGACCACTATGATATCTCACAAAGAAACCTAGAAGGAGGGTGGATCAAATAATGAGAAGGATAGGCATTAAAAGAAGTGTTCCTACTCATCAAATCTCCTGTTTGCAGAGCAACCTGATGCTTAAGTGTGATTGATGGCGGCCAGTGCATTCTTTGCAGAAGCTTTCAGAAATGCTCTCCGAGGGCCTCAGTTCTGATAGACCAGATACTCCTGTGCCTAGCAGGAAACAAGTGGACCATGGGAAGTAATAGAACTTTGTAAGATGATATACTAAGGTATCATCACTTCAGAGATATTAATTGATATTTCTCCCATTGAGCGAAGAGACACAGACTCCCTGGGAGTCTCCTTGACCACCAACTCGCTCCCTTTCGCAGGGCTCCAAAGCTGGTCTTGGAGTGAGGCTGCAGAATGTAGTGAAGGAACCAGGAGGAGACTGGGAGGTCTGGCAGTCTGAAGCTTACGGCAGTCGTTCCCAGCTTCTCTCTATTCCTGTGAAGAGACCGTGTCAGACAATGAAAACTGTAGACTGAGCCTGGTTTTTAAGGTGTCTTTTCCTAACTGTTATTATTTTATTGGACAAACTGTCAAAATCCACCTATTCTTCCTCCCAGTGCCTTTCTTCCTTTTCTCATTGGCGCTAGACAGAGTCGCGAATACTCTCGCCCTAATACTATATAATTTTGAAGAGGCTGTGTCAATTGCATAAAATATATCTAATCTCCATAATTAAGATGCTGCGGGTCTGACAGCCTTGCTGTCTTACTCCCCCTCAGCTAGTTTCAAGGATGTAAGGAGACATTGAAAAAGTGCACTACAGCAGAAACGACACACTGCTCCTGTCCCCAGGGGCCTGTCCTTGTCTAGCCTTCCTAGTCTCTCTCCTGGAGAGTATCAAGCATGGCTTCTTCAGAAGGGGAAAAAAAGAGACTATGTCCAGGTTCTCTGAACTGTCTTTTCTCCAGTGCCAGCAAATGTCTTCCTGACTTCAGTTTTGATTCAGAGCCAATCCTGACTCACCGTTCTCAGCAAAGCATTTGACACCAACTAGTCACCAATAAATCTGAGTTTGATAACAGAATGACCAAATCCCCGACATGTGAGAGGATTACACAGTGAGAAGGAGCATATCATCATAAGGGAATCTTTAATAATCATTTGGTCTGTTTTCCTTTTTCTTGGGTGGGATAAAACAGGGTAGCACGCCACCAAGATTGCCACCTGTTCATGTCTTTCTTTGTGCATCTTCCTTGTGTGCTAACCTCCTCAGGCTTGGCATGTGAAAGTCTCATTCCATCTTTATGTATTTTAGTTAATTAGAAAAAAAATCACTATTTTAGAGATCAGTACAGTGAAGTAGAAAAATAATCCAGGGCTTAGAATATGACGTGGTGGGTCAAAGTACTTGCGGTATAAGCATGAAGACCCAAGTTCAGATCCTCAGCGCTCGTGTAAAAAGCTGTGCACTCCTGTAAGCCCACCCCTGTGCGGGGTGAGATAGGAGGACCACTGGTTGCTGAACTCCATGTTCAATAGCTCAGGGGGATGGAATGGAATGTGGAAGAGCAGGATGCTTAATGTTCCTCTTAGCCTCCATGTATGTGTGTCTATAGCGCACACACACACACACACACACACACACACACACACACCCAGGAGACTGGAATATACTGACTTGATGAACTCGCCCTGAAGGCCTGATGACTTAGTAAAATGAATGCCTATGTCTCCTTCATAGTTTGTGAGAGACATATCAGTTGGCCCCCACTCCCCACCCCGGGGCAGGGGTGAGGGCATGAGTTTGGTAGTGTTTTCTCTGCATGGTCATTCAGGTACCCAGATTAATGAAAGTTGTATTTTTTCTATGCAGATCAAGAAGTTGTATTACCCTGGATGGGAGGAGTAATTGGAAATTGGATAATTCTTCATAATTTTTTTATTATTATTATTTATTCAACTGTGCGCATGTGCGTGTGTATGTGTGCACGTGTGTGTATGTCTGTGTGTGTGTCTGTGTATGTGTAGAACCACGGACGAATTCGCGAACCACCATGGACGCCTCCACCTCCTTCTGCCCCGGGATTCACAGGCTCCGCCCTACCAGGACCAGAAGCGCAGGCCGCCCCCGCTTCCGCCTGGCATCTATACGTGGGATCTGGGATCCGAACTCAGGACCTTCCGCCTGCAAAGCGGAGGCTTAACCCCTGAGCCACCTCTCCAGCCCCATAATTTTTTTTTTTTTTAAATGCTGCAACCCCAAAAGGACACACATTGCTTTTGGGTACAAAAAGCTTTTGGGTACTGCTAGTCATATGTTCTCATATAAAACTAGGCGCAGGGAATGTGGGAGAAATGAATGACAGTCACTGCTTCTTACGCTCCAATATCTATACAGTGTACAACTGTCCTCCACACCCACATTGCCAGACTCTGGGGCTCAGGCCGTTCACCACTGTGGTTTCTCTCTATGATGTGGTCATGTGTTTGGAGGACGGAAGGGAGTGGTGTGAGGTGACGACTGTCATCTGGATCAAAGAGTCCTGGGCTTGGCATGCATGTGTTCACATATCCTCTCTGCTGATTCCATGGAAGACATCGGCAAGTCCCTTAGCTTGTTTGCTAAATGCCATCTGTCCCCACCGTACATGAGGCCAGAGGGGGCTCTGCTTAGACATTTGCCAGGATGAAAGTGTGAGAAACTTCATACCAGAATATACACCTGCTCGCATGTTTATTTGTTTGTTTATTTTGCATTTGTGTGGGGGTCTACCATATATCCCTGTGGAGGACCGAGGGTGACTTTGGGAATCATCCTGGATTGCTTCTACCTCCTTTTTGCTTTGCTCTGGAATTCCCCAGGCTCTGCCCACTAGGGCCAGAACTACGTGGGACCTGGTTTCTAAACTCAGTTCTACTTGTGAGGCGGAGTCTTATCCCCTGAGCCATCTCTCCAGCCCTCACACACGTTTATTAAGTCCCCATTCTTATGATTTCTTCCTGACTCGCTAGGGTGTTCCTAGACACACAAGGCCTTCCATAGTGAAACTACTAGTTGCTTGTGAGTACTGGCTGACATTTTTCCAGGGGAAAGCTGTTGGTAACACTTCTATCCAGTCTTTTTATTTATTTATTTATTTATTTATTTATTTATTATTT
>JALPQD010000206.1:240000-267500 GCA_023101885.1 Typhlomys cinereus
GTGGTAGATGAATCTTCTGAAATCATGAGCCATGATTTCCGTGTGTGTGTGTGTGTGTGTGTGTGTGTGTGTGTGTGTGTGTGCGCGCGTATATATGTACATTTTGTTTTTTAAGTTAGCAATTTGATAGTTAGGCACAGGTGTCAACTTGACAGTTGAGGGTTTGAGCTCTGGGTACATTTGTGGAGAATTAGTGGTCGAGTTGAGCCCAGAGCAACCTGCAGGAGATTGTCCAGCTGATGGGGAAGGCCCAGCCCATGGTGGGTGGGACTAGGCCCTGATCAATAAAATATTGAGAGTTGGTTGAAGAAGCATCCTTATGTATACTTGGCCAGACATGCTGGCTGGCAAGTAAGGATCATCCCTCTCTCAGCCATTATGTGGTGATCGTGTGGCCAGTTCCTTCGGTCCTGGTGTTGGTGTGAGATCCCTGTCAAGCTGGACTAAGAACTGTAACTGGACTGTTGTAAGAGAAAATAAACCCCTACCTTCCTTAAGCCATTTGATGGTGATTTATCAGCAACCATGCAGGTGAACTGCACAGCAGTGATAAAAGTAACTAATATAGGGACTGGGAGATAGCTCTGTGGTTAAAGCGCTCGCTGCAAGCATGAGAACCTAAGTTCAGAGCCCTCAGAACCAGTGCAAAAAGTCAAAAGGCAGATGTGGAAGTGTGTATCTGTTATCCCAGAACTTCTGCAGTGAAATGAGAGGTAGAGGGACAGGAGAATCTGCAGAAATGCACAGGCCAGATAGTATCCTGGAGTATATAATAGTGAGCAACAAGGGATCCTGTCCCAAGCAAGAGAGAAGATGAGGACGGCATTTGAGGATGTGCTCAGACCTCCACTTGCACCATCAGAGAGAAAGAGAGAGAGAGAGAAGGAGAGACTTACATGAGCATGCACACATGCACAAACATGGACATACGCACCTGCACTCATGCACGTGCACACACACACACACACACACACACACACACACACACACACATGCACAAAAGGATAGAAATATTGAAAGTGTCTAATAAAATGTTAGCAGCTAGACTCAATGAGTCTCTTCTTTTGGGCTCCTTAGGAACCAGTTTTCTCATCCGTAAAAAGGAAGATATATAAAGTTGTGAGCTGTGAGGTCCCTGCATGGTCTTAATCCTTAGATAAAAACAGAACAGTGAAAAGCTGGATATTAGCGCTTTTCTTTTCCAATTTAAAGGAAAATGCAAACATCAGCTGGCTGAGTGGTATCTGAGCAAGGGGTTTACCGACTTGTGACTTCCTCTCATGTGGCAGAAAGGTACCAACTTGGAACAAATTGACCCTGAAAATGACTCTGACATTTCTTAGCCTGCAGCAAGTTGTTTCAACCCCTGGCTGTTTCGCAGTTTCTTGGCTCTGGATGTTCTTGAGTTTCTGTAGAAAGAGTTCGGAGATGACTTTATTTGTGATTATACATGATTGAGAGTGGTACGAATCTGTTCATCTCCACACGTGTATTTCCTGCTCATTTTAGAAAAGTTCCAATAATTCTATATTCAAATATGGCCTCTGATATGGCTGATATAACTTCTGGGAATGGCTTTAAAATGTATCAACAGAGAAAGAAAATGAACATATGTGGCAAGAGTTTTATAACTGGTTTCTGGGGACTAGACACATAAGTTTTATAGTATGATTCTTTGCTTTATTCTTTTATGTATGCTTAAATAACTTTATCATAAAAATAAAGAGGTGGGAGAAATAGCCATTCTGCCTCCTTCTTATGACACCTCCACAGATCTTTCTAGCTTCATGTCTCCTTGTATTCACATGTTCTGTATTTTTAACTCTCATGTGACATTCTGGGTAATTTTATCTAACCTACTTTCAGGTCAATTATTCTGCCTTCAGTTATATTTAATATATTGAGTATTCAATTTCAGCTATTAAACTTTTTATTTATAGAGATTCTGGTTCTTTAAAAATATATTTGATTTCTTTTTATACTTTCCAGTTTCTTTTTTCTTTTTTCTCTAATTATAGGTGAGTCCTCTCTAGGAATTTCTTTTTTAAGTTTCCTTTCTTAACTACTGGAAAACAAACTGGCAGGCAGAGTTGTTTTAAATCTGTTCTTTTGTAGTCTCCATCCCACAATGCCAGCATTGGAAATCTGCTCGAATATGCTGGTTGTTTATTTCTAAAGTTTCTTGCTTGTGGCTCCTCACGTAACTCAGTTTTCCCTACATGCTATTTATTTATTTGACAATAAATTGCTGCTCTGTAATGCCAGCTACTCAGAAAGTCAGGCAAGGAGTGTCACAAGCTCAAGGTCAGCCTGGGCAACTTGAGTGAGACCATGTCCAAAAGAGAAAGCGGCAAGAAACCTAGGGATATAGTTCAGTGCCTAGGCTCATTCTCCATTCCCCCACCCCAACCCTTAACACATAGGAAACTACATGGAGGAAGTCTTGTCATCTAGAGTAACAAAAACATTTTCCTAGACAAGAGATATCCTTTCTTAGAACAGCTGTTCAAAGACACTGACAGTTCAGGACCTTTTCAAAAAAAATTTCCAAGCTGCATTTTTGAACCAATCAAATACAGCCATGTGGCTATTGACTACGAATTTGAGCCAAGGACCTACTTAAAAATATTTTTTCAAGTCTTTCTCATCTTTAAGCTCAGCAACACAATAGTCTTTTTATAGTCTCTGGAGTTGGAAAGAGGCATAAGAACGCTTTGGTGCTCTGCCTTCATGAAACAGAATGTGCTCCTGGTTAGAGAATCAACTTTGGGAAGGGTGTGGGCTTTGATTGTCTTCTCCTTATCATAGTGGGTTAAGACTATAGGGGAGGAAAGGGAATCAGACTGCTTTCCGCTTGCTTTTCTGGGTTGGGTAGGAGTAGATCCTTGAAGTCTAATTTCTTCATATGTAAGATGAAGCTAATCCTGCCTTACTTACAAAGTTATAAATATTAAACATGATACAAAAACACTGTTTGTAAACTATAGATCACAATATGAACTTCCTCTAGAACCCTGGACCCTTAAGGTTTAGGGAGCGTCCTCAATTCCCTGATTATTGGTGGATAAGCATGTTTCTATGTGCATGTCAGGTGATGTCCATAGATTTCAAAAGATCCCCAAAAGACAATGGATAGCCAGTATATTTTTTAAAGAAATAAAAATTGGAAACTATTATCAGAAATTGGCTACTACAGGAAGAGGGCAGGAGATTAAGCTGCTATCCATTAATTTAATGTTTCTGAACACTGAGACCTTTACCAATGAACAAACTAATGGATTTAAATATGAGATATTTTCCTCTGCTTTCTTTTAAACGCTAATTTCAAGGATGTGTGTGAAGTTCAAGGATAAGAGGGAAACACCACATAATCCAAATTAAATGCATTGGTTAGTCCTAGTTCAAGTTTAGTGTCTGGTAGGAAAAGCATTTGTTCCTTTCATAATTATTCCTTTCAGATTTCATTCATGAGTGCAAAAAAAAAAAAACCTCTTAGAATATTAGGGCTATCTGTATCTGCGCAGATCAGCTCTCCCTTAATTTATATTTAAGGACACTGAGAGAAGGACAAAGATAAACTTGTTAGGATTGTAAGTGTAGCACATATTTCAGAGCCTTTCCACTAATTAAAATGCTGCTTTTGCCTTAAAAGATAAAAAATAACAGTCAGCAGAGTATGAGACTTCTCTCCTGCTGCCCGGAAGCCTGGCCCGGTATCACCCTTCAAGTCCTGATTAAATGTTTTCTCCTCTGTGACGCTTTCCTGGCTCAGATGAGGTTATCCGTCTGCGCATACACAGAGGCTTCCTGACACACGAGAATTCTCAGAGAGCTTTCTCAGCCTTTTCCACAAAAAATCAGCCATTGCCTGTAAGCCCACATTGGGGCAAGAGAGAATCAATGTTGAGAAATAAGTAATGTGTAGGTTTGATTTTGAAGGTGGCAGCTCTCGTTCTTTCTTTCACCCATCCATTTTCACTACGTACCTACCATGCACTACAATAACAATCAAACAATCTGGGTCCGGCCTTTTGTATCACCACCTAACTCAACACCCTTTCTTTTGCACACCTGCAAATATCTTTCCAATGGCATCTCTGATTTCCTGTTGTTGGAGTCCCCCCCACACACACACACAACATCCAGAGGGATCTTCTGCTCATGCGTAGTAGGACTCATTACAACTCCCAGGATTTCTACCTCTGGAACGGTGATATTAGGAGCTTTTATGCGCAGAGCCTTTCTGCAGAGAAAAGCAGCTATAACCAATAAACTAAATAAAAACACACAGTAGATTGTCCTCGGGCATGTAGCAAATGAAGAAACGGCCATGAAAGAAAACCATCTCTAGATCTCAGCGAGAGCAGCTAGAGTCTTTGGGCCCTGAAAAGAGAGTCAGGTTAGAAGCTCAAGATCAGATATGCAAGATACTCCACACAAGTTAGGGCCGAAGCAATCATAATGGGACTTTGCATGCCCTGCGCAATGTCCAACACACTATTGACCCCACAAAGTCTAGCATTTGCTAAAGGCACCAAGATACTTGGAGGCAAGGGATTGACAGCCAAAATAGTGTTCCTATGCTTAAGGGGAACACAGGAAAGGGTTCAGGGAAATGCCACTGGGTCCTTGTACATCATCGGAGAGGAGGGCCCAGAGGAGAGTCTGGCATGCACATTAAAGGTTTCCCCGGGGAATGGGGGGGGGGAGGCACTGGGGGATGGGGAGGAAGGGGTGAGGGGAGGGGGAGCAGGGGGGTGGGTGGGGGAGGAGGAGGGAGTGAGGGAACCGGTGTACCTATTAAGTTTGTATGAGCGGAAATAATAAAAATGTTAAAAAAAAAAAAAAGATCAGCTGCCACTGTCTAGCTGCTTGCTCTGAGTATCTGTCTCAGGTTTTGGAACCATACACAGAGGTCCATTGATAATAGGAATTTTACTAGAACGCACAGCCTTAGGACCACAGGGACCATGTTTTGGCTTTAAGGTAGATTACTAAAACAGGAACTGATAGATTAATGTAGGAGAGTCAACCACCTTGGCCAAAGACAGTGCAGGGTGGGGGTAAGGGGTAGGAAGTGCGGCGTCCTGGGATGAGAGCTTCTTTTATAGCTTTTCCAGACTCTGGAAGTCTCACATCACAGTATAGATTGACCTAGTCAAGAAGGTGTTGCCCTGGGCAGTGAAGGAGGGAGGTAGGTTTGCTTACAGATTTAAGTAGGGGAAGGAAACTGCCAGAATTCCCAGGAAGGCCTGGTTTCTGTAAGAGACAGCGACTATTCTTTTTTGTTTCCTTTCACTTATACATGTATGTGGTGCATGACTCTGTGTGTGTGGGAGGTGGGGTGGGTATGTGGGTGTACCTGCGTGCTTGGGCGTATGCACACAAGTGCACTTGAGTAAAACTGCCTACTTTCCCATTCGATCTCTATGACAGAGGCCCCATTCTGGTCAAATGTCACCAGGAAAATGGAGGTCCTCTCCCCTGTAGCATAAAAGCTAGAAGTGGAGCACTAGCATTTGTCATCCTGTTACCTGACCACAAGAGCCAGGACTGTGCCTCAGGTTCAGCCACCTGTCCTTACTAAGTTAATAATTCAATTTGACAATGAAAAGCAGAGAAAGGATATTTATTTAATATGGACATATTTGGAAGAGGCTTATTCTGGTCCAGTTGTCTCCTCTTCCAGGTCCATTCAGAAGAGATGGAGTTTAAATGACAAGAGAAGGCAGGAGATACATATAATGCAACAGTTCTGCTCCAGGCATGGTTCTGCCCACAGTCCTGGAAAGTTGTTAGAGATATATGAATCTGTTGTGGGAGATACCTTCCTCCTCCTCCTCTTCCTCCTCTTGCTGGTGCCAGGTCCTCTTTGCTCCCAGCATGAAATTCCTGACGGGGTTTTAGATCTCAAGGTATTTTCTTTGATTGTCCAGACGGCCAGAGAGATGGTGGTTGGGGAAGGTTGGGTATCATTCTGCCTTGTTTTGTTACAATCCCAGGTCTGTGAATAGCAAAAGCTGCTTCTGAACAACATGGCTGCAAATCAGATGTTCCTTTCTTTCCCCCAGCCTGCCCTTATAAGCGAAGGCTTTACCTGGGCAGGAGCCCTGTGGGGTCCAGGGGACTCCTGGGCAGCTGACTCATAAGGTGGAAGTTTCCAGTGGTCTCAGGCAAGACCTGAGACCACTCCCCCATCTTGCATCCTGTGCACAAAGGGGTGTCAATGCAAGTGAACCATACTTCTGTTTCTGAAGCACCTTCGAAGCTAAGACTTAGAGTTTTTTCTCCCCCCCCCCTTGGGGAAGAAAATAAACTGACTTTATTTATTTGAGGCAGAATGTGGGGAAAATCAAGTTTTTAGATTCTCTGAAAAGTGATGGAAATTTTGGTGATAAACAGTTGAGAGAAGGTCTATAGTTCGGTGGGGCACAAAAGGTAGACCGTAGGTCAGCTGGCTTACAAGAGAGAAGCAAGCAGGGAGAGAGACGGAAGAACTCTCTTGGGGTCAGAATCAACTTCAAATACGGAGGTTCAGAAACTACCCCGAGGGTGGAATTTAATTGGATCAGATTTTTGGGACACTTTATGGTCCAGGGCACTGTCAAAAACAATAAGGAGTTTGACATGCACACTAAAGGATGCTCCAGTAATGGCGAGGGGAGGGAGCACTGGGAAAAAGGGAGGGAAGGGGGAAAGGAAGGGGAAAAGAGGGAATGGAGCAAGGGGGTTCAGGGAGGGGTGGAGGAAGGGAGGGGAATGGGGTGCTTATCAACTTCGTATAAGTGGAAGAAATAAAAAAAAAAAACAATAAGTAAACCAGCCGGCAATTAGTACGGTCTAACAAAGGCAGGCAGCTTAATGGAGAGGTCAGGGAAAAAGACAAAAGACCCTTTGTATCAATGCCATCCACGGTGACCACACAGGTTCAAGGCTCTACAATTCTTCTGAGAAATAGTACCAGGGCCTTCACATAGTAAAACGCATTTTGCTAAAATAATCCAGGCAGATCACCTAATGGATACATAAGCAAACTGAAGCAAAAAGCCCTGGGCGGAGCCAGGAAGGAGAGAACCAGCATCCTGAATTTTACACTGTGTTATCTGAAGCACCCTCACAATGATACACTACGAAGCAAGAAAGCATCTTCCAGACATATAGGCAACAGCAACTGCCTTGAGAAAGTTAGCCCTGATGCCATTGGGTGGATGAAAAGGTCAAGTCATATGTCATGAATATGTTCAAAGAACTAAGAGAAGTCATATCTAATGAAGTTAAGAAAAGTATGATTATATGTCATCAATTGGAGACTATCAGTAAAGACATGGAAATTATTTAAAATAATAAGCAAATGGGTTGGAGTTCTGGATTGGCGATATACAACTGAAAGTAAATTCCACTAGAGACTTAATAGCCCACTAGAGAGGAAGATCAGAACTGGGCTAAGAAACAATTGGCAGACTTGAAAATGGATAGATAGAAAGTACATGACTTAAGAACAGGTTGGGGAGGAGGAAATAATGAACAAAGCCAAACAGAGGCATAGAGAAATCTATAACCCCAGAAATTGAACAAACTCTGAGCAGGAGAAAGGCCATAAGATTCACATCTAGACCCATTGGAGGGAAAATATTGCAAGAGAAAAGTTCAAAGACAGAAATTTGAAAGCAGCAAGAAAATGAAATGGCTCATCACATACAAGAGGTCCTAATAAGATTAAAAGTTGATTTTTTTTCCCCATCAAAGACAACAGAGGCCCCAAGGCAGTATGATAGAATATTCAAAAGTACTGAAAGAATAAAGGCCAGTCAAGAATGTTATATCCAAAGAAGTTCTTCAGATCGCCTTTTGGCTAAGATCAAGTGCAGAAAAAATTTTTTTTTCAATATCTTTTAATTACTTCAAGACAGTGCCCAAATCATTTATCACAGTCTACACAAGAATGCCCACCTTTTGCTTTCTTGAGCCTACATCCCTCATGAACTTGATTGTATTGACATTCTTTCTGCTTTTTCCTTCCTTTCACAAGACTCTTTACACTTATTTCGAGACTCTTCCATTCTTCTTACCTTTAGATCTCAGCTCCAACTTTGCTTCTTTGGGAAGCCTTCTCTGATTTCTCCCCCTGGGTAAGATTACATACCACCCCACGTTTCCTACTCTTGAAGTAGCAAATGGGTTGGTACATTTGATTAAAGGGGCTGTTATATGTGTTATAAGTAAAGGATGTGAGTATGGATCTGTGTTTGACTTTAGGTTTAGAGAACTGAAATGCTCATTAGAGAAACAGCACAGTCAGATTAGCATTAGACCACGCCCTATAGCAGATGAATGGAGACCAATAAGGAAGCTTTGGTAGTGCTCAAGAGGAGAACTCATCCGAGTGTTAAGTCAGGTCAGGGAGGAACTTCAAAGGGTACTGGCTTGAAAGGTAGAATCACAGAGGAAAGAGCATTTATTAGCGGATGGGATGCTGGATTTCTGATGTGTGCAATTCAGTGCTGTGGTTCTATTTAAAGAACTTGGGTAAAGTCAGGCTATTGAAAGTGGGGATCGGGTGACAGACTGAGTTCATTTTGGAACTGTTGGATCTGAGGTACCAAGTGAGTCTTCCAGGAATGCACGGTTGTTGAGTGTGCAGATCTGGGAAGGAAACCCAAGGCCAGCGTGGTTATGCATGTCTCTCTCACACAGAGGGAATGAATCGCCTTGGCCGTTGGCCTCCCTCCTGCAAGTCTGCTCTCCTCCAGCCCTGATGAAGGCGTGGGATGTCCACCCCAAACTCCACCAGTTTGATCTGCCATCTTAGAACCCCACCCTTCAGTTGAGGTGTCCCCAGGCTCCTGAGAAATCTTTTCTTTCAGACCAATCCCAAGATGAAAAATTGCTTCTAAGAGTTAATGAAAAGCCTTTTTGTGTCTCTTACTTTAAATTGATCCTCTCAGCCCAAAATCCCAGGGGAAGGGTGTGGGTGTGTGTGCTGAATTCTGAGGGTGAAGGCGTATTTTTCTGCTTGCTGGCTAGTTCTCAAAGGTCAGCCAGTGGGCCTTAGTCATGCTAATAGGAATCTAAGATTACATGAAATGAGATTTTTTTTTTCAGCTCAAGGATTTTATTTTTTTGAAATCTTCCAAATGAAGACTTTATCTACAAATCATAGTAATAATTACAGGCAATGTTAAAACTTGAACTCAGAAAGCTCATTGCTTTTCCTACCTGAAGAAGAACTTCTGTATGGTAACTGGTTTCTTGAAGGATTCTTTTCCCACCAGGCACTATACCTAACCCCTGGTTTAGCACACAGAATCTTAAACTATGGATCATAACCCTGTGGGGGGTCTTCTTAGTGTGGGTTCTTGGAACTGAATAGGAGGTCATGTAACTGAATGTGCGGGTCATAGACAACTTGGCAGGAGTAAAGATTTCTGAATGCACACTGACCAAAAAATGTAGTCAAAACCAAACCTGTAATGAATCCAAGGTATTTTGATAGCACTTGCCCCTGCTGCATCACGGAGCTTCACTCTAGCCTTGGTTGTGAGTACATTTTTGCATTAAGCATCCTGTCACATCATAAAATGTCAAAGGATGTTGCCTGAAACACCTTGGCATGGATGACAGACTGTTGTATGGTATGAATTGCAACATTTTTACAGTACAATGTTTTCTTCTCTTATAGAAGCATAATGGCTTAATTATGGGAAAAGAAGGACTTTCAGTATGTTCCTACTGGCATTCCTCAGCACGTAAGCATCAAATTAGTGCATCATAGGATTGTACTGCATTAGAATGAGTTTGAAGATTGTTGCTTGAGTTGCTAGCATGAGTTTCATTAAAAAAAATCGTTAAATGTATTTTTGGCACTGAACTGGCCCTGAACACGCTTCTGTCATTTTGTACCACATATTTATGTGAAACAACACTCTCAGTACTGATGAGTCTAAAATCAAAATATCGATCAACTCTGAAAAATGTTGAAGATGCTCTATGCATCCTGAATAAATTATTCAATCACGATTAAATTCTTTATGTAAAACAAAAAAGCATGTCTGTTTGATAGTATGAACAATTACCTTGATTTTAAGTATGTGATAAATGTCTACCAAAGAATTGCTTTAAAGTAAATTTCTTTATGATTTACAACTAGTAAATTTGATATGTATATCTAGTTTACATGCTTATAGATTTAGAATCATGCAATGATTTCTTGAGCAGAAAAATGGGGCTGCTAGTAGAAAAAGTGTAAGAAACTCAGGTACTATGAGCTGAATGTAAGTTGTCCACACACAAATTCATGTCTTTCCCAGTTGGTGTTGCTGTTTAGGAAGTTATGGAATAAGTATGTCACTGGGATGGGACCTTGAGGTTTGATAATCCATCCCACTTCCTGTTCTCTGCTCTTCCTGCTTCCTGAGGTTTCTGTAGCTTGAGTCAACCTCCTGTTAACTGCACCTTGCCCACTAGCATGCTTGCCCCACCATGCTGAACTCTATCCCCCTTCCGATTTGCAAGGCGAATAATAAGTTCTTCATTCCTTAAGTTACTTGGGTCAGAGTATTTGATCACAGCATCAGACGAATTGCTGGAACACCTGGTGTAACTGCTTTTGCACTTGGCCACATGAGGTCATTGAACATGGGGTAGAAAGGCCTGTCATCTCCTGTCTTGCTTTGTCTCTGTCTCCTTTACTTTGGGTCAGTCACCTGCTTCCTTCTGCATGGAGGCATGCTTTTTCAGGAGTGTTTATCTAGAAGTTGCCGATTCCTAATGTCCCCAAGCTCTACAAAACTGAAGACATGCAGATAAGAGTGACTGAAATGTTTGGTGTCAGCTTTACCACATCCTGTCCAAAGAGTACCTGAAAGCCTCCATTCTTGTCCTAAACCTATAGTCACCTGGAGGTGGGAGAACAGGTTACAAAGTTAGCATAAGGGAGAAAACCCTCAGCCGAGAGAAAAGTCAAACCCTCCCCAGCCCATCAGTACAACTGACTGAAGCCACTAGTGGGAAACAGAGGTGACCTTTGTGGGGCTTAATTATACCACTGAAATGTACACCCCTGGATGGAGACTCAAGATGCTAATAAGACATGTGATGCATGAAATTGTACATGCAAGTACATGTAATAGGCAAAGCATGCTAAAAAAAAAAACTCAGTATATGATCTGAAAGTGAAACATCCTTGCATTATTAATTTAGAAGGTGAGTTTCTAAACAATTTCCTTGTTTCAGCCCACTTCCTCCCTTGAATGTATATCTATATGTAGTTCAATTCCTTGTTCCTGGGCACAAGAACTTGGAAACACTGGTGGGTACCCAACAAATACTGATATCTCCCATATCAATCTCAGTTTCTAAGAACAACAGAACTGGCTGATTAAAAAAAAATCTTTATGATGAGGGTCCAAAATGACCCTTAGGCAACAGTGAATCTAAGACAGATTGATCCCAAATGAGGGAAATTATATGTGATGTCAAGGCTGCATCCTGCAAGAGGAATAACCCTCTCATGGGAATCAGAGGCTCCTCACATGATGATAAAGATATTACAACTTCTTCAATAAATTCTCTGAAGCACCTGGCAGAACTGAAAACTGAGATAATGATTTGCTAGGCCACATCTTGACCAATATTTCTTTTATTATTATTGTGGCGTGTGTGTGTGTGTGTGTGTGTGTGTGTGTGTGTGTGTGTATGTGTGTGTCACAGGGCACTGTATATCCTTGGGGAAGGCCAAGACTGGCTTTAGGAATCATCCGGGATTGCTTCTACCTCCTTTTTGCTTGACTTTGGGATTTCCCAGTCTCTGCCCACCAAGGCCAGAAGCATAGGCTACTGCCATTTCCTGGATCTACTGCTTGGGAGCAGAGTCTTAACCCCTGACTTTTCTCTCCAGCACCAAGACTTCTAATGTTCCATTTGTTTTGCATCTTGCCTGATTCTGTCTCTATGTGAATCTAAAGCCCCTGTCAGCGCCTTGGAGACGGCACGGGGGTCCCTAAAGCTCTCAGTGTGGTCACACTGCCTGATTTTCCCCTCTCTGCTTTTCATCATTAATCATGGCGTACTGGTGATGGAGCCTAGCTCTTTGGAACTCCCAGAGCTGGAGCTTTTGCCCAAAAAAATGTCAGCAACAATAGTCAATGTTATAATTGTCATAGGATGAACAAACAAGTAACAGTTACTCTATTGTTCATTTTTGCCTCTCCATGAAGAATAGCGGAGGAAAGAAAACAAAGAGCTTGGAGTTTTCAGGCAGTGTTATCAGCACCAAGGAGCGGCCTTTGGAACCTCGGTGACTCTAAGCATTTAGTCGAATAGAAACAAGGACTGTGGTCCATTCTTCGTTTCCCACAGCACTTGGGAAAATACAAACTCCGGGCTCTTGTATAGGAAAAATATTTCACATTCAATTTTTCATCTGTTTTGAGCTAACTTTTGTAAAAGGTATAAAAGTTGTGTCTACATTAATACATTTGTGTAAGGATATCCAATTGTTTCAATTCTGTTTATTGAAAATTATCCCCCCATTCTCTTACTCCTTTATCAGTTACTATATTTGTGTGATTCTGTTTCTCTGTTTCCCGAACATAGGTATATATTTGTAAACACCATGCTATCTTGGTTGTGGTAACTTTATTGTGTGAAAGTGGAAAATCAAATTAAATTCCAAGGTAAAATACCTTTTCAGGACGACCACAGATCTGATTAGAAACAGAAGACCCTTAGGTGGTCTTGAGACTCATTTATTGAAATGAGCTGAATTGAACTGATTTGGATTCTTTTCTGGGCTCATTTATTGAGATGAGCTGAATTGAACTGATTTGGATTCCTTTTTGCTGTGACCACGAGGCAAAACTCTTGTCTTTCAAGCTGGAAAGCAGGATGCTGGGGGTCATCCGTTAAGTTCACTGCAACACATGGGTTCATTCTTCTGGGAGGAGACTTCCTCCCATCCCCACTCCCACCCTTTCTTCTTAGTGCCTGTGGCTCAAGGGAGGGCTCTGCAGGATTAGTTGTCTTGCATAATGACGGATCTTTTCCAGACACATATGGCAAAGTCTTTGGTTCTTTGTCCTAAAAGTTAAGCTGAAGAGGTTTGGAGGACTTGACCTTTGACTGCTAACTTGTTAAAACTTATATTTCGTGACTGAAGATAACATGTAAGAAGGCAGAGCCAAGAGATTTGAGAGAAATGAAATCTAGATGACCTGGGTTATCGATGATCTCCTCCTCCTATTCCTCCTTCTCTTCCTCCTCTTCCCTCTTCTTCTTTAGATAAATAGGATCTCTAATTGACCTGGAGCTCATCAAATAGAATTAGACTGCTTGGTTAGCAAATCCCAAGTATCCAACTGTCTCCTCCGCACTACTGGTATGCAAACATACCAGGTATTTTGATAGGAAGTCAAACATGGCAGGCACTTTACCAAACGAGTCACCTTCCCAACCTCCACATATATTTTCTTGCTGCATTACACAATGTGGTAGTCCCTAGTCACGTGTTTACTTTAGTTTACTTTAAAGTAAAATAAAATAAAATAATGAATAAATAAATAAATCATTCCTTCTAACTGTGCTAGTCGGTTTTGCTTTGCTGAGATGGAATAGTCAAGATAACAAGAAGGAATGATTTATTATGGTTCACAGTTTCAGTTCCCAATGTATGGTCACTTGGGCCTACTGTTTTGGGTTTGGGTGAAGCAGAGCATCATGGCCTACAACACATGACAGAAGAGGTCCTTAGTACCTCATGGTGTCTGGGACTCAAAGAGAGAAGGAGAAGGGGTCTGGATTCCCGGATAACCTACGTAGGCACATCCTTAGTGATCTACTTCTTCCTACCTCCTGAATTTTCTATCATCTCCAAGTAGATTCATCAGCTGAAGAGAAAGACTTTGGCACATGTGCTTTGAGGGAACATTTAAGATCCAAACCACGCCAGGTATGGTAGAGGCATCTAGCGATACCAATACTTTGGAGGTAGAGGTAAGAGGATCAGAAGATGAAGGTCAATTTCAGTACATTGCAAGGGCTACATGAGGACCTTTTTCATTTTTCTTCTGCTAAAGATCCAAACTATAACATCAGCTATTCATTGCACTCTTTCTAAACTCTTTAGTGGAAATGATAGCCTGGACATCTCTGAGGTGAGTAAATCCGAAACATGCCTTTTATTAAAAGATGATTAATTGGTTATTATATGAATCTCATTGAACATATCCTACAAAGAAATATATAATACACATCTTTCTACCCGACTCTGTTACTTGAATATATACTTCTCTGGATCTAGCAGAACTCAGTGATTCATCTTCAGACTGGTGATCCATTAAGAGTACATTTCTCAATGACATTGCCACAGATGATCATTCTCGAAGCAGGAACCATTTTCCTGAGTCTCTGGACTTATTTCTTTTCCAGCTTAAAGCCCTCTGAGAAAAAGAGCTAAACATTTAAATTCTTTGGGGAGAAGTACAGTTCTCTAGTTGAAAATTTGCAGCAGATATGCAAATCCGGAAATCTTAAGAATGGTGTGAAATAGACCTTCTTTATTGGATGGAATATACAAATGAAAGATTATACTGTCACCTAGAAACCATGAGTGAGTTATTCTCCCAGAAAAATAAGTTTGCTTTGCTTTGTTATATGTCAAAGAAAAAAGAAAAAAAAATAAACAAATAACATACAAGACCCAGGGTGACAATTTCTTTTTGGTTTGACACAAATAGTTCGTATTTGCAAACATAACCCCATTCACTTGTGTGAAATAATTGGGGGAGAAAAGGCACATAATTTTCACAAAATTGGAAAAGGAATGGGGGAGGAGAGCGGAAGTGCTCCCTTGCTGGGTGGGTAATTTTGTATCTGGAGGTAGCCATGGCGACCATAAAAGTTACTCAAGCGACTAACGATGCCACTAATGATGCCCACAATTACTTAATTGCAGGCATGCTTAGCGGCTTTTGCCATTTTTGGAGAGTGCTTACAGCCGGCTAATTGGAGCTGTAAGCGGGTAACTACAGGTGCGGTCAAATGCGAACCGAAGTTTTACATTTGTGCTGACGGCAGGGGAACGAACCGTCCCAGGGCAAACCCGGACATGATCAAAGGAGGTCCAGAAATTAGTTCTTGCAGACCCAATGATGATGGGGCTGCCTCCTACACGAACACCAGTCACTTCCTGTTTAAGCCATGGCTCTGAGCTATGGATTGACTTGCCACACCCCACGGCCACCTGTGTTTTCTCCCCTTGCCCACACGAACTTTCCCTACTTGATTCCTCTTCTGCCACTATCATTTGAAGGGGACTGACTCTCATCTTATACTTCTACAACTCCTATGCTGCCATGAAGTGGATATAATTCTATTTTTCTGTGTGTATGGCATTACCTGTATTTGGAAAAGCTCGTAGTTCATGTTGTGATACCTGTGTGCTCAAGTAAACTGTAATATATACCATGTAATATATTCCTTGGGTATTTAGCAACACAGTCTCTCTCACTAGGAATGCATTCCCTCTCCAATGACTACATAACATTCTCACATGAGGTTTTTTGAACTAGGATAAGGAATGTTAGAGAGATGTTAGAATGGACACGGAGCAATGCACAGGATTGGCTAGAAGTTGGAGCTTCAGGGTTCTGGAATAAACAGAGTACAAACGCAGCAAGTGCTTGGGTCACACTTTCGGAACTAAGGTCTTGTGCTCTTCTGGTCCAGCGGAGTCTGTGACTTGACCCTGCTGAGAAGTGAGCTGGTCCAGTCACTGTACTTGCCCTAAGGTCATGTCTACTTAATCCTGCTTACATCATTTGTAGTGCCTAAGGTAGAGAATGCACCTTCCCCAGCGCCTCTAGAATAGGTTGTTTAGTTCATGGCTAGAAAACATTTGTATCTTTGGTAAGAGGCACTCACTGGGTAGGAAGGTTATAGTGTTAAGTGTTCTGCCATCTACCCATAACCACCAGACACAACTGATATTTATCCCAGGATCTTGGCAGTTGCTGAGTGGTAGCTTCAACAGGCACAGAACATCTTGATTTTCCCATCAATCAATTCCCACAGGTTTACCTTTCCAAAAAGAATAAAATGAAACATTTAGGAGTGCCCTAGCACATTACTTAAAACTAGATAATATACAAATAACTGGGATTTGTCACTCATGATTCTGGAAGCTGGGAAGTCTCACGTCAAGACACCTGCAGATTTGTGGTTTTGGAGAAGGTGCCGCACATGGAGGAGTGGGGCAGGGGAAAGTGAGGTCTCTCAAGCCCTCCTGTATGAGGCAGTGTCTCATGTAGTCCAGGTTGACCTTGGGTCTCACTGTGTAGCAGAGGGTGGCCTTGAACTTCTGATCCTCCTGCTTCCAACTCCTGAGTGTTGGGATTACAGGTGTGGGTCACCAGGACTGGTTTTAGGTGGAGCTCAGGAGCAATCCAAGGCTTCGCATATGGTAGATAAACCACCAACTGAGTTATACCCTCTGCCTTCAAGGTTCTTTTATAAAAGCATTATTCGCATTTCTGAGGGCCAAATTCTCGTGATCTAACCACCTCCCAAACCCCGACTCTTCATGCTACCACACTGGGCATCAAGTTTTAACCTAGGAATGTAGGTGTAGACATGTCCTAAGGTTTGCACTTTTGCATGTGTGGTAAGGGTGATGCGTGTATGTTGTGCACGCATTATATAAATGTCTGCTTATGTGTGGGTGCATGTGGGGGGTGTATGCATGTATGTATGCATGTTTGCATGTGTATAGGTATGCATGTGTTAATGTAGGGGGTTGTGGAGGTCCAAGACTGATATCAGGAATCATCTTTGATCACTCTTCTACCATATTTCTTTGAGATAGGGTCTCTAATCAAATTCACTAATAGGACTAGATTTGCTAGTCAGCTTACTGTAGGAATCCCAAGCTCTATTTCCAGGGCTTGAATGACAGGCAGGCACCACATCTGCCTGGCACTGCCTGGCATTATCCTTTGGGATCACACCATAAGTGCTTTGGCCACTAAGCCTGCCCAAGAGCTTTCATTTTTTTTTAACCTGGTCTTTGACTCATCTAAGAGTCTTTCTCCAAGAGTTGCATACTGTGTTTTCCTTGTCTCCTAAGCTGTTGGCTAAACATTCAAACTACTTCATGTTCCACAATCAGCGTGAGATGCCCATGCTGTGTGATAACGCTGTGGGCACTCTGGTGACTCGCAGGTTGATCCCACCCAAGGTATGGTTTCCTGTGAGTAAGCCCTGCTTTTTAGTGATCATCACATTTCTCGTTTGGAGCTTAAAGGCTTTATCCATACCCAAATGGCATAATTGTGAGGATTTGAAAGTAATGAGGTGGAAAAATGGTTGGTTACCAGAACCCTCCTAGGAGAAGTTCTTCGTTTGATTAGATGAAATACTTTAAATTGACATTTGGGGTGGAAGGTGACATCCCAAGGGCCTTTTCCATCATGGCAAAGTGTCTTCTGCACTGCTGTGCATGGGACAGGAGAGGAGCTGTGTGACCCCTAAGAGAGGAGAAGGGAGTGGGGCAAGAGAGGAGGGAAGAAAGAGCAAACACATGTCGGGGCAGGAAGATGACCGTTGTGTGATTGCCATGTGGATGTTGGTGAGGAGGTTGGAGATGTGGACCGAGGCCAAACCCTTCACTGTCACCTTCCCTCCTCCCTCTTTCCTTCCCTCCTACATCCACCTCCTCTGTATTGCGACAGAGAAGGAGGGAAAGGTAAACGTGGGGTTATCCTATCCCTCTGTGACAGCCAGGCAGAGCATAAGAGTGGGCTTGAAGAAATGGGGTGCAGTGCCCAGGCTTTGTAGCCATGACTCACAGGACCATGGAAATCAACAACTTATGAAGTCCGGGGAGCCTGGCCCCCGGGATTGTTTAAAGTCCAGCCAGGCAACCACCACCCAGAGTGCTTGCCTGTGCGGTGGGATTTAAGTGCGGGTGAAGGGAAATGCTTGATGTTTCCCAACCTCCTTGATGTACCTGGCCCAGCACTGGCCGTTTCAACAAGACGAAGTGGCTGCCTCTCACTCTACCACAGAGACCATGAGAATGAAACGTAAAGCAGGGGGAAGCTCGGAAGAACCAGGCAGGTCAGCGAAGGCTTCTAGGAGCTCATGGTCCTTGATGTGCGCTTTAGAAGATGAGAAGGAGTCAGAAGACAGAGTCTGCGCAAAGGGACAGAGGCACAAGAGCCGAGGCAAGGAAGAGATGCTCAGAGATTAAAATGGCTTTGCTCAGCCTTTGAGGGGTCTAAACTTCATGTGAAGGTGCTGGGGAACCCTGGGAAAATTTATAGTTGGTCAAAATTATGACAGAATGTATCTGTTCTGAGGACCTCTCGATTTCTGCACTCGCTTTGGACTTCTCAGGGTGTCGCCTGTCTATGTAACCACTTACTTCTCAGTTTTCATTACACTGACACACCTGACAGAGTGTGGGGAGGGGAATAGGTGGGACTGTAGCTCTCATTTGTGCGTGATTGACACATACCACTCTGTCTGTGAAGCCCACTGACAGCCATTCAGCGGATTTGTAAGTTTATTAAGAAATGAGACAGGAGAACATGATGATAATCGGGACTGAGAGAAAGGAGCTGTTCATAAAGTAAACTTTCCTGGGCTTTGTGCTTGATGCCCTGGTTGAAAGAGCTGTCAGTGAGAAACGTGTCAGGGGAAGACTCCTTTGTTTCCGACTTGGGGGGTCACGCGGGGCAGAGAGAGGCAGTGCAATGGAGTGAGCAGATTTGTTTTGAAAGAGAAAGGGGAGTCTCTTGGCTTCATGAGCTTCAATAGACAGTGGAATATCTGGAAGAGATACCTAGCAGAGTGCTTTGGGATAGATTATAAACTCCAGTGTGCAGATTGTGAGCTGGAAGTAACAGATATAAGATGGAGAAGGTCTGTGAAGATGGGATCATATGGGCAAGGAAGACAAGAGGATGGAAGATACAACCATAGAAGCACTAACATGAGTAGACATATTTAACCCTGTTCTTGAAGGAAGAGTTGGAGCTAGAGAAAGAGATGTCATTGTAATGAAGACATTGACTCTTTGAGGCATTTTATGTGCTTTCCCATACTTCCTAAACTTCCCAGAAGGACACATCTCTCGTTCTGGCCAATGACAGGTATCCCTTCTGTGTCTAAGCATTCAAGAGTTGGCATGTGGGCCTCCAGCTTTGACTTCCTGGTTTTGGCAAAACTGGCTGGAGCTGGCTTTAAACAGAAACAGCCTGGGTAAAGGAATGTCATGATCATGGAAACCCTAGGGCAATTAGTGTTGCATGAGTGAAGAATAAATTTCTACCTTTTTAATTTAGCACTGTTACCCTTATGCTCAGATGCAAAAGTTTGGGGGTTATTTGTTACTGTCACATAAGTCAGAATTTCTGGACCATTATTTCATTGGCGTTGAGCTTCAAGAAGGGGCAAATGGATTTAAAAATTAAGAAATGAAGATTGGGACTGCAATTGTGTGTGTGTGTGTGTATTTGTGTGTGTGTGTGTTGTGTACGATATCAATGATTGAATGGGGAAGAATGTGGAGAGCCCAAATACAGATGTAGCCTTAGAAATTTGGTTAAGATAGTAAGGGTGCAGAGATGGCTCAGTTGGTAAAGTACCTTCAGAATAAGCATGAAAATCTGAGTTCAATCCCATGCAGTACGTATGTTGAAAGCAGGAATTATGGCACTTGCCTGTAATCCTCGTGTTGGGAGGGGAAGATTGGGGAGGGGAAGACAGGTAGATCCCTCAGGTTGCCGGCCAGATGGACTAGCCTAGTTGAGGAACCTCAGTTCTTAGTAAGAAAGTCTGCTCTAAAAAACATGGTGAATGGTTCCAAAGGATTGATATTTGAGGTTGATCTGTGATATGAGACATAGACACACACAGACACAGACACACACACACACAGACACACACACAGACATACACAGAGAGACATACACACACTTTCACATACATCCATGCCCCAAAATGAAGTAGAGTGGAAATAGTCAATTGAGGGAGGATAACATGGGAACATATGATGGAATTTGTCTCATTTATAGATTTGAGGGAAGGGAGAACCAAGGGAGAATATAAAGACATAGAAAAGAAAGTCAATAGCAGAAGGGTAGGGTCTGTTGCAGTTCACCTGCATGGTTGCTGATAAATGACCATTAAATGGCTTAAGGGAACAAGGGGATTATTTTCTCTTATGATTTTCTGGTTACAGTTCTTAGACCGGCTTGACAGGAGAGCTCACACCAACACCAGGGCCAAGGGAACTGGCCATACCATCACCACATAACGGCTGAGAGAGGGACGATCCTTACTTGCAGACCAGCATGTCTGGCCAAGTGTACACAAGGATGCCAGTTCTCAGTATTTTATTCACCTTTTCAGGGTGTAGTCCCACTCAACATGGGCTAAGCCTTCCCCATCAGCTAGACAATATCTTACAGGTTTGCCCTGGGCTTAACTCAACCACTAATTCTCTACACATGTGCCAGAGCTCAAACCTTCAACTCTCAAGTTGACACCTAACTATGACAGGGTCCCTACACCTTCATGGCCATGAATCCACTGGGACTGAGGTGTATTCGAAGAACCATTTGGTCAATATTATATCTCATTAACAATTTCTTCATTCTCACCTGGCCATTGGATACTAGGAAATCTCTCTGTTGCAAGCTATAGATTTCTACCTGACAGCATGCTTATAGACTCCCAAGACTCAAAATGTGAGTTCAGGTTTTCCCAGGTCAGTATCCTTTTGGTGGTTGGCTGCTTGGAGGAGACACTGAGAAGCATATGCCTGCAATGGAGCTATGAGGCAGGAGAGACCAAATTGTGTCCTCCAGTGACCCAGAGTGCAAACAAACTCGGGGACAGTGTCCTTAAGAGGTAATTAAATTTAAAAATAAGGTAATTAAATTAAAGTGAGGTCATTAAGATGGCCCTAATCCTTCATGAGCATCATGAAGAAGAAATGTGGACACAGACAGAGCAGAAAGACCACGTGAAGCAAAGGGAGAAGACGGCCATCTACAGGTTGAAAGGAGAGATTGGTCCACATCCTCCCTTCTGCCCGCATCCCTTCTGCCCACATTGGGATCTCGGACTTCTAGCTTCCCCAACCATAGGGAAATAAATGGCTGCTTCTCAGGTCACCCCATCTGCTGTAGTCACTATAACAGCCCAGGAAATCTAACACAGTCGGTTTGAATTCCAACCTGGCTACATCTCAGCTGGCCCCGCCCTCCAGCTAAGTTACCCAATCTCTAAGTCTCACTTTCCTTTATCTGCAAAACAAAGATGGTAATCAAAACCATGTAGTCACCACCGAGCAATACACGTGAAGTGTTTAGCTCAGTACCTGGCCTGAAGTCAGATCTCAGAAAAAAAAAGTTAGCTGCCAGTATTAATATTACTTTATGGGTAACCTTTTAAAACCTTCATGATATAGTTTTAGCATCATGAATCTTTTTTTAAATTTTATTTTTCCCCAATCATACAAGCCTAATGGGTACCCCCATCCTCTCCCTCCCTCCACCCCTCCCCAGTACCCCTTGTACCCTACCCCCCTTCCCTTCCTTTCACTCACCCTCTTTCCACCTCTCCCAGTGCCTCACCCTTCCCTCCTCCCATTCCCTGGAGCATCCCCCTGTGTGAACGCCAAATTTCCCTCTGAGTCCTCCACTCCAGTGTGATGTAAGGACTCAGTGGCATAGCCCAGAGGCTCTCCCCAACCTGGGCTCCCCCTTAGTATTGGAACACCATTATGACTGTTAATCCCTTGCCTCTAAGGATCCTACTGCCTGTGATCCATGCTAGACTTTAGGGGGTCGTTGACATGTCAGTCATTGTGCAGGTCATTCAAAGTCCCACTATGGCTCTTGCGGCCCTAACTTATATGGAACATCTTGCATATCGTTGGTCCTCCCATCTTTAGGTTCTTAGAATTTTGCCACCCCTTCTTCCGCAAGGTTCCCTGAGCTTTAGGATGGGGAGAGATTTGGCTGGTCTGGTTCCAGGTGATTAATGTAGGATCTTTGGTGTTCTGAACTATGGTTTGTTGTTGTTTTCAGTCTTGCTGTTCCTGCACCACCTTTGGCTCCATCCTGATTGGTATTGGAGGTTACCTCCTAATCAAAAATAAAAGGCTGTTTAAATGAAGATCTTACTATAAGAGGAGATTCAAAGGTATATGGAATAGGAGTAGGAGACCGCAGTGCGGGGGGGGGGGGTCAGTGTCCCATTTGTAGGATGGTTACCATCTATCTGCCAGTCCCTATACCCTCCCTGATTGTTGAGATCGAAACCTCCTCAGTCTCAAGTGCCCAGGAAGGAAAGTGAGAGTGAGTTCACCAGATGTCTCGCTACTTACTTGCAATACTTGATGGTGAGCTATTTTCTCTACTGAAACATGCTCCCCTCTCTACTTATTTCTGGGGGCCCCCTCCTTCTCCCTTGTCTCCTGTTTATAATCTTTGCGATTGCTGTAGGTATTACAGAAATTTATCTTTGAAAAGCATCATGAATCTTAAATGGAGTCAGATTTTTTTAATTCCATTCTTCCTCAGTCACTATAACGAAAGTAGTCACACCAGTGAGAGCAACTCATAACATTCTATTGTACATGTGAGTTCAAAAGACAAAAACAAAAACAAATAATTTGTTTCAATGAAAAAGCCATAGCTAGGTCCTCAAGGTAGGGGAGAGCCTCAGGGAGTAAGAAAAAAATTGAGACAAATTGTTTGCTTCTTCTACTCTGGACCTCACCTTGATCCTTCTTAGAGCTAAAATCCAAAGTGTCCTCGCAAGCAACACATATCCCCAGATCTGAATCATGCCCTCAGCTGAAACAAGACTTCAAATGTCTCTTGCTGGGTCCTAAAAGACAGTTTACTTCTCTGTTGGGTTTGTTGTCTTTGGTTTCTATTTATGCCGTTTTATTGTGGAGAATCTTATGTGCACAAAGGTAGATGAAGGAATTTAAGAGCCGGAGTGTGCCTCATCAAATAATTACCTAGTCTATCCATCCACTCCCACCTCTGGTGTTTTTTTGAACTGTTTTTATTTTAAAAGAGTACCACAGTCTCATGACTAAAGGAGCAGTATCCTACTACTGCAATTATTATTATGGTCAAATTTCAATTCTCACACTTGATAATTTTTAAAAATTTTTCTTAAAAAATTAAAATTGAGGGGCTGGAGAGGTGACTCAAGGGTTAAGCCTCTGCCTTGCAGGTGGAAGGTCCTGAGTTTGGATCCTAAACCCCACGTATACACGCCGGGCAGAAGCGGGGGCGGCCTGCGTTTCTGGTCCTGGTAGGGCGGAGCTTGTGAATCCCCGGGCAGAGTAAACAAGGAGGAGGTGGAGGCGTCCATGGTGGTTCCCGAATTCGTCCATGGTTCTACAGACACACACGCATGCACGCGCGCGCACACACACACACACACACACACACACACGCACACATACACGCACAATTGAATAAATAATGAATAAAAATTTTTTTAAAGAAATTAAAATTGAAATAATTTTCATTATTTAAACAAGATGCACTTACTGCATTAGTTAATATATCTTATAGGTTTCATTTTTGAATTCATATATGTGTGTGTTGCCATACATGTGTATGTGCATGTGTGTGGAGGCTCAGGACTGATATCGGTTGTCTTTTCCCATCGATCTGCTCTTTGCCTTATTCACTGAGGCAGGGTCTCTGAGTTGAACCCAGAGCTGGCTGGTTGGTTGGCCTAGTCATTTACTCTGGGGATCGTCTATCTCTGTCTTCCAAGGGCTCAGATTACACATGGGCCTGGCATTTATATGGGTTCCGGGGGTCAAACTCCAGTCCTCATGGTTGCATGGCAAGCACTTTACCCACTGAGCTACCTCCCCAGCCCTTTTTTTTGTTTTCTTGTTGTCATGGTTAGGTGTAGGCGTCAACTTGACAGCTGAGGTTTGAGCTCTGGACACATCTGTAGAGAATTAGTAGTTGAGATAAATCCAGAGCAAACCTGCAGGAGATTGTCTTGCTGATGAGGAAGGTCCAACCCATGGTGGGTGGGACTAGTTCCCCTGCAGGTGAATAAAATGGAGGGAACTGTTTGACAAAGGAGGCATCCTTCTGTATACTTGACCAGACATGCTGGTCTGGCAAGTAAGGATCATCCCTCTCTCAGCCTCTATGTGGATGTGGTGCAGCCAGTTCCCTGGGTCCTTTGACGATGCTTCTTGCTCTCCTGCCCGCGGGACTAGGAACTGTAATCAAGAATCATAAGAGAATAAACTCCATGTTCTCTTAAGTCGTTTGATGATGATTTTATGAGTGACAATGTAGAGTAACTGTCAATACTTGTCAATGTTCTAGTATGTGTTCTTGCCTAGTTTCCCAAGTTGGGCTTTGCGTTCAAACGCATGGTGGCATTTAGCAGGTTAATCTATCCTCTGCATGTCTTGTACATTGATTGTTAAAAACAAGGGTCTTGATTAGTCTCAGACTCAACAAGCAGCCAGACAATGTCCTAAGGGGTGGCATGTTTTCCCATCTGGGGCACATAATTTCTAATTATCTTTCATTTGATTTTCATTTGTCCTGTCTCACACTTCCATCTCTCATCGCTGTGATTCTGCAAAGGGTGTTGGGACCTGAGTGTTGGGGTGGGAACTGCCAGTCTTTCTGCCCCACCCTAATCCTTTGCTTTCTGTTGGTACCATGGGCATGGTTTTCTACTCTTCTGTGGGGTTGCCATGGTAATGTTAAACTTCCTAGGCTTGAAAAAGACATGCTGAGAAAACTTCAGTGGGCAACATTTTGTACTTTCATGGTAGGGATTGTCAAATCTGAAGCCATTCTGGAATCCAGATGGCAGACAGCTGTCAGGCAGGGGAGGGATGACGAGAAGAGTGACTGAAGGATTTCCTTCCTGACCCCTGCAGCTCGGTGTGAATTGACGTCCTCTGAAAATGCCAGACAAGTATGTGTTGAAGGTTCTGCAGATCGATTACTTGATTAGCACTTCTTGCTTGTAGAAAGGTGGAATGTTGCAGATGATAACCCCAGTGATCTTGGGCTATCTTTAGTCCTATTTCTAGATGCCTTGGTATCTGAATGCCATCCCTTTATAACAGGTGAGCAAAACCTCTTTGTGTGTATTAACTTAGCATATCATTAGCTTTCACTAACCTAGAAGTTGAGAAGTCATCAGCTAGCACCTCAAAACCCCAGCAGAGACTCCCCTGCCTTGCTGTGACCCTTCTGTTGCCCTCACCAAGATGTTCAGTGAATGCATTATGCTATGACTGCCTTTTAGTTCTGTGACCATAAAAGAAGTTCATGGAGCCAGTTCCACAGAGGAATATGCCATTTCTGTTTCCAGGCCACGGTCATGCATATGCGACCAATTATATTATTAGACCAATTAAATTATATTAGAATAAACTATCTCTTATTTCCTTTGCAATGAGAAGTGCTTTTTGCATTAATAATAGGAATGTAACTTCCAGATACAATTGATACTCAAAGTTTAATGCCTGAGGCTAGAAGCCCAGGCATAATTAAATCCCATAAATTGTGGAAAATTTTTCAGAGATCGATGAATAAGGAACTTCCATCTGCTCATCCACTATTTCCCACACAAATATGGACTCCTTGACCAAATCCCAGGTATTTTATTGATTAGAAGTCCAGAAAACAAAACAAAACAAGTTACTGGTCACCCTAAATAAACTCCCTCTTCTTTCTCTTCTCTCTTCTTTCTCCTCTCAACCTTCTCCTCTTCCTCTTCTTCTTCCAAAGATTGAGCATTATGTAGAGAGTATCTGTTTCTTTTGCCTTGTCTTCTGTGCACTCATTTCATTTCATTGGTTGACTCCTTCACTCCATGTCCTTTTGACTCATTTAATTTTATATAACTACAAGAAGTCAGTCCTGTGTTGTTTTGTTGTTGTGGTTGTTGTTTAAATTTTTCCACCTGTGCTTGAGGAACTTTTTCTCTCTCTCCAGAAATTACTGTCCAGACATTGAAAAGGTGTTGGCAAATTCCTAGGGTCCAGAGACAACCATCAGCCACTGAGAGAGGAGTCAACAGGCAAATACTACCGCTTTCCCGAGGTTTATTGAGACAATTGTAGGGGGTTCTACCTGCAATTTGTTCCTGCTCAGCAACGGGCTTCTCTCCCTTCCAAGCTCCTTTGAACTTCCAAGAACACATCACTAACAAGAGCTGGAAGCAATACTCTAACTCCCCTCAACATCATGTTGCCTCTTGTTCTTTACTTCGATTCAGAAAGGAGATTTTTTTTTCCCCCATAGCCAATGGATTTCTCTCTTTACACTCTTTCGCTTTTGAATCGCTGGAATTGCTTATCTATATTTTGAATGGGAGAATTTTCCACCCGTTGATCTTCAAGTTGTGAGTAAAAAAAAAAGCACATCTTGGTGTGGTCTCCTAGCAACAATTTATGAAACACTTTAAGGTAATTATTCTTCTCAAGCACGTTTGCAAATGTTGAAGCATGTTCATTCACTTCGGTCATTAAAATCCCCAGCACACTCATTGCGCACCACACAGCTCCGGTAATTACAAGCTCTTCAACAGGTTGCTGTGGGAGCCCAGGGCGAGGACGGACCACTCTCCTCCCGGGGAGTCAAGCACTTGGTTTCCAGCCAAGCAGGGCAGGGCGCTTCCACTTCTCTCCACAGAAGTCTTAATTGGCTAATGGGGAGGGAGAGGGAAGAAGATTTAACTGGCCATCTGTAAAACATGAGAAGCCACAGCAACAGGGCACATCTTAAGGCTGTTTGAGGACCAGTCCCCAGCTCCACTTCCTCTGGACCCTCCCCCCCCCCTTCCATATTTACTCAACAGGGCACAGGAACCTCCAATGGTTCCTTGCAAGTGTCTTTCTGTTCTGTTTTCTTTTAAATGTATCGATTTATTGAATTACTGATTTATTTTGAGACAGAGCTTCCTAGTCCTGGCCCATCTGGATTAGATTATTTATAAAGGAGGGCGACCTTGATCTGATCTTCCTGCCTCTACCTCCCAGTGCTGTGATTCCGGACGTTTGCTAGCATTCTGTGGTGTGGGAGGTGGAACTTAGGACTTTGTGCACGCTAGGGCCCCTGAAGGAATGAATGAGAGAGAGAGAGAGAGAGAGAGAGAGAGAGAGAAGGGTGAGCTCAGAGTGGTGAGGGCCTGGCAAAGATCACACAACTTGGGTGATTTGGGCTGGGAATGTAGCTCACCGGCAGAGTCCTTGCTTTTCGTGCACAAGGCCTTCCATTCAGACTCCATCTCAAGCATCGTGGAAATAAAATTAGGAATACTATCATGGTTATGGATGATATGGTGGAGAGAGAAATAGAGGGAGAATATATATATATATGTATACAGAGAGGAGATTTAGGGATTAAACCCCATCAGCAGGAATTGATAGTAATTAATAACTAATATTTTTTTAAATTTTTTATTATTATTAT